>JAZAYU010000907.1:0-125079 GCA_038501625.1 Corbicula japonica | reverse complement strand
GCATTGTAGATCTTGATCAGCCGCCACATTTTTGCCATCTAAACTGTTCGCTTTTATATATTCGTTAGGTTATTTCGGACCAAGATGCAACTAATGCGAATCGAGATCTTAAATCAAGGATATGAATATTTCAACATCTGGTTCTACACTGGTGGCACATGCATTAAAATGTGTATATTTGAAGTAAAAGGTTAATTAAACATTTACCTTTAACCATAATTGTGTATAATTTTTATGAGTTTTACCCCCAAACCCTGTACCTGCGATGTGTTTTAATGCATATCACAAAACAGTAACCTGATTTATATTATTTTGAGGGTTGGTCCCACCATGAAGTGCAAGTACAAAAGTTACAAAGAAAAATCTTCAATTTTAGTCCAGTTATATGAATGATTCCACTCCACAGGCGTTTTTCTGTGCATACCATGCGTCCGACGCATTTTCAATGCAAATTTTTATTTTTCTCCCAATTAAAAAAATATTCCTATTGAAAGATAAAATTTTTGATGCCGAACAGGTTCGCGAAATCTGGATGCTTAGTGCCAGAGCCAAAAAAACATGTTTTAGGACAGTACAAGACGGGATTTATCAATCGCTTTCCAGTTGTTTACATTTTTCCCTATTTCGAATGTTTCTTGACATGAATTTTCTATTTTTGGAAAGAGTCTTTTTTCTCAAAAAAGCCAGAAAAGGGCTTGTCCAATATTTGATTATGTAAATACCTTTATTGCATGGGTGAGCATTGTAGATCCTGATCAGCCGCCACATTTGTGCCATCTAAACTGTTCGCTTTTATATTCGTTAGGTTATTTCTGACCAAGATGCAACTAATACAAATTGAGATCTTAAATCAAGGATATGTATATTTCAACATCTGGTTCTACACTGTTGGCACATGCATTAAAATGTGTATATTTGGAGTAAAAGGTTAATTAAAAATTTACCATTAACCATAATTTTGTATAATTTTTATGAGTTTTACCCCCAAACCCTGTACCTGCGATGTGTTTTAATGCATATAACAAAACAGTAACCTGATTTATATTATTTTGTAGGTTGGTCCCACCATGATTGTCTAACCCTATGAATGGATGTGTCTGTCATGCCGAATTTACAAGAGGCACTGACCGTACTGGAGTTGTGAAAGACAAGAAAGGTACAAATTTGAAATCAGACTCAGAGTTTTATTTTACAACATCATAATTATGCATGTTTATATACTATAAGAAATTTAAATTATTGAAGAACACTTCAATTTTAGGTTTGAAAGTCAACACTGAAAATAGTAGGCTAAATCATTAGTAAATGGTGTGCATAAAATTAATTTTTTCTCATAACTGGACAAGTTTTCTTAATATTTCATGAGACATCGCAGTACAATTATGTATAAAATTGTGAAGAAACTTTTATTTTAATAAACACTTGCTTCAAATTGTCATATTTGTAACATTTATAAGATAAATCATTACTCAAGATTTTTGGAAAGATTTCATGCTAGTTTAAAAAAACCAACAGACTATGCATTAACAATTTCCGCCTGCATGAAGTACATTCACGGCCATCAGTCCCATTCCTAATTACAAAACATGTTTTTTCCCAAAACATGATTAAGAAAAAATTATATGTTACTTGCTTATGTTGAAAAATCACATTAAAGCCTGAAATTTAATTTGGGTCTTTAAAAATAATTTTTATCAACATTTGATTAATGAAGTTGAAATTCTCAATTTCAGTGAAAAATTTGCAGTATTTCCCTTCTCAAAATGGTGCCAAAAAACACTGTAAAATAAAATTTAAAAAAGTTTTTTAAGTATCGTATATCATCAGGATATTGTTAAAAATCTCAGCCCTTCTGCTCCCCATTTCGGCCTCGACTGATAACACTTGTATTGCAAGACAGTAACCTTGATATTCTCTATTGACGGTTTTACAACAACAGATTTAATTCTTCTTCCGCTTTTATTCAGTCACAAAAAATGTGGAGCAGTAGGCTAATTTTATTTCACAAAACTTTGTTTTTAATCTGTGTCACTCTTCTGTCACAATTATTATTGCTTTTGCATACCTGTTTCAATTCATGTCTTTTTGGAGTCAGCCAAAGTTTATTTTTTAAATGAAGTGTTTTTCTCGTTTATTTTCCAGAGTTTCCCATGAAAAAAAATGAATCCACATGGGCCACGAATTTACAGGAATAACGCATTTGAAAACAGACGAAAAACGACGAATTACTGGAGAAAGTCCAATTAGCAGTGTTTAATAAACGTTTTTCTAAGAAAAAATGACAATAACACCATTATTTGTTTTCAAATTTTATGAAATAAAGTGAAATACGGAAAATTGTTTCGTTATCGATATTTGTTTACATTAGTTACAATGGCTTCCGGAAAGTAGTTCCGTCACTAAGTGGGCGGAGTTACGGATGAGAGGTCTCGTCGGATTGGACGACGGGTGTCCTCGGACTTTATGGTAAACTTAACACGGTGCAAGCAATATCGGGTCGGTGACCGATATGCGAAACAAATATCACCCCGGCGGGTATAGGAGCTTTAGCATTAGGGTGCATGATAATAACCTATACATACAAGCTTCATTAAAGGTTCTGAAATTTGCTGTAAGAACCAGTAGTGATGTGAAGTAGTTACTAATAAATAATCATAAACGTTCAACTTATCGACGTAAATAACAAGGTTCTAATTGACTTTATGTACGGGGAAATGTTTTACGGTCACCACACTGCACAAATAATTATCACGAATTTCATATAATATTGCCTCTACTGGTGAGCGAACCCCTACCGTACAACAGCACCTAACCATGCACATACGACAACGCTTCCGACTAAGTTAATCGGTACAATTCCTCCATCCTCCACCCCCCCCCCCGTCCCAAATAAAAACAATAAAAAGGTTTATGGATAACCCTAATAAACGTTATAATCACTGCATGACATCGGTAAGTTTGTTAACTGATAACAGTTACTGTACTAGTTCTTTTCCTTCTATGAATCGAAGATGCTTGTCATATCTGTTTCTTTCAGTATTTTGTTCAACCAATGGTGACTGCCATCGCTTGACAAACAAATGTGCCACTCATGGAATGGTTCCCACTGCCAAACGGGCACATGCAATTGCATTGTAAGTAAACTGTTAACTGCTTGATAGAAAATGAAATGTCTGCGCACTTATTCAAGCCTAGAAAACAATCTTAATGTACAGATGCTCCGTCCGTCAATGTTAAATAAATTTTCCTTTATTTATATTCAAATAAAATCGTCGTTTACTTAAAGAGTCGTAAAGAGGTAAATGTCATTATAAGTATCATTCATTTGTGCCTAGTTACCGCCCAAGTGCATATTTCACGAGGGCTGTATCACGCGATCTTTACCCAACATAAGTGATTGATACATTTTCTTGCATACCGTATTTATTTTGCGCATTTTGGGATATTTTCCTGTAATTGTTTGTACTGCTTTTTTATAGTAGCGGAAAGATATACGCGAAATCCCATCGTTCATTCATAACAGTGTAAGACGTCGTGACGTCATATAAGGCGCATGACTCATTCTACATGGGGGGTGTAGGATCGAAATTTCCTACACGGGTGAAAATACCGGATGACCTGATCTGGTATGAAAGAATATAAGTATCATGCATGAGTGTGAGGTGAAGATGGAAAAATCTGTCACCGAGGGTTAACTGTTTTGCGGGAACGAGGCTCTGCCGAGTTCTCGCCAAAACAGTTCACCCGAGGTGACAGATTTTTCTATCTTTACCGAATGTCTCGTGCAAGATACTTTTTCTTGCATACCTTTTTTATTTATAACGTTTCTGTGTATGTAGACAAACTAATTTATTTTCCTTATGTTGAAATATTGACATTAACGTAAACTTTTTTTTTACAATGACGTCACTAACTTGAATATATTACGTCAGATACTTGAAGACGACGTCACTCACGTGACTTATTCTACAAGGGGGCGGGTGTAGGATCGAAATTTCCTACACGGTTGAAAACACCGGATGACCTGATCTGGTATGCAAGAATATAAGTATCATGCATGAGTGTGAGGTGAAGATGGAAAAATCTGTCACCGAGGGTTAACTGTTTTGCGGGAACGAGGCTCTGCCGAGTTCCCGCCAAAACAGTTCACCCGAGGTGACAGATTTTTCTATCTTTACCGAATGTCTCATGCAAGATACTTTTTCTTGCATACCTTTTATTATTTATAACATTTTTGTGTAAGTATACAAACTTATTTATTTTCATTATGCTGAAATATTGACGTTAAAGCAAACTTATTTATATATGACGTCACTAACTTGAATATATTACGTCAGATACTTGAAGACGTGACGTCACTCACGTGACTCATTCTACACGGGGGGGGGGGTGTAGGATCGACATTTCCTACACGGGTGAAAACACCGGATGACCTGATCTGGTATGCAAGAATATATAGTCATGTTTAATCACGTTGAACTAAAATCAATGTCATTATTTGAACCCATAAAACGATAATCAAAGACATTACAAAAGAAGAACTAACGTGCGTAATAAAGTGAAGTTTTTCTTTCAAACAAAACATTAATGTTTTTACCACTTTTATGAAATAGATGAAAATGGAACTTTGAAAGCCGACTAATACGACAAATATGAAAATATTGCAGGCTCGGTTTGAATGAGCCTGTTCATGGCAGTAATGAAAATGGATATTACTGCCCGAGCCGCCTAGCCCCGGGTTTAGCGCAACTCAATATTTACACAAATAAACACTACAATTTTGATCCATCCCAAACGATGGAATGCATATGGCGGTAACATGGAACCTTCAATGCTGTATTTTCAAAAAATACTTTAATTTTATCACAATTTTTATTTCAAACAAATCAAATCAACAGTGTTATAATGGGACAATAACGTTGCAAGAAAGTAGTCTTTTAATGGCGAGAATTATTAATTTATTTCCTAAAGCTTTACAAAGTAACTAAAGCTAACATGTTATTTAACGTTTGTATTTTTCAGCACGGCTAAGCAGTTGCGCTACATGTGGATGTATTTGATGTTCAATAAAATATTATTCATTTTTACCTGTGTTGATTAGACTTGTTTTTGTTTTTAATTTTCTTTCTCGCAAGATATCAAATATTTATAATATTGAACCTACTCGTGCTTGTGTGTGTTAACTTTTCGTTTCGTTATACATGACTGTATACTCTATTCCGAAAAAAAAGTGTGCGCTTTGTTTTCGGTGATTTTTCATAAACTAGCTTTCTAAATGCCCAAATATTCAATTATAACACATGAATTTTTAATTTAATCTTTTTATATTCGTCTGCTTAATAACAATCAATACTAATGGCACTGTGTCTGCGTAACATTCAAATGCAGCTGATGGTTATCATATTAAGTAGCAATAGAAATACAAATTGCTTCTGACGCCGTGCAGCCAACGAAAGTATGCATATGATAGTAATAATTGTAACTTCAATGAGGAAATTTCCATACCATGACCTGTGAAGTTGGAATCCATGATAATTATTATACTAATCATTGCTATCATTAGCCGTAAATAAGAACAATGTACAGTGAAACCCCGCTATTTAGACCACCATTGGGACTGGGAAAAGTGGTCTTATTAGTGGGGTGGTCTTAATATAGGGGTAAAAAATAGTGCAAAATTATAAAACGGGACATCAGAATTGTGGTCTTATTTGCGAGGTGGTCTTAATTTAAGGGTAGTCTTACAGAGGGGTTTTACTGTATGAAACAAAACGTTGACTGAAGAAAAAAGTGAAATATGCATATCGGGGATGGCCGCATCCAGCAGACACAGCCTCCCCACACAGCCAAACAGTAGAGAGGAAAAGAGAGCATGGTATTACAAATACAAATACAAATACAATGCATTTATATAGCGCAAAAATAATAAATTTTCTATTGCGCTTTACATTAAAACAAAACAAAAAAATGTATGCTAGTTTCACTATATACATTGTACAGTCTCTATCAGTTCTGCAAAAGAAATAATACATTTAGTTTGCTATTGGTTGTAAAACTGTGTAAACAAATGAGTTTTAAGTTTTCTTCGAAATTCAAGTTCAGAACAAATGATTTTCAAGTTATTAGGCAATTCATTCCATAGTTTAGGACCAACAACCGCTAAAGATCTATCGGCTAGTTTTGTTCTCCGTCTTGGGATAATGAAGTTTCTATCACTCTGCGATCGAAGTCGATATCTGCTTTTAGATTGCGAGAACATTTCTTTCAGATAGTTTGGAGCGGTGTTGTTGACTATACGAAAAACTGTTACAATTATCTTGAACATAATTCTGGCTCTCACTGGTAACCAGTGAAGTTGTTTTAGAAGATTAGCACTTGGTTGATCAAATGAGGCATTTGTAACAAGTCTGGCAGCGTGGTTTTGGACTCGTTGCAACTTATCAATCTGATAGGAGGGAATGTCAGCAAATAGACCATTACAGAAGTCAATATGGGAGTGAACTAATCCATGCACTAATGATTCTGTTGACTTCTGAGTCAAATGGCGACGAATTTGTTTCAGATTTCGTAGCTGCACATGGGCAATTTGACACTTTTTCTGAATGTGATGGTCAAAGTTTAAAGTATTTGTCATATAAACACCCAGGTCTCTGACATGGTCCACACACTTCACTTGGCACCCCCCAACTCTTACACTTGCAATGTTTAATTTTGATAACTGTTGTCTGGTGCCGTATATAATTATTTCCGTTTTTGAATTGTTCATTTTTAGTTTAAATTTTGTCATCCATGAAATTATATCATCAAGGCAGCCCTCAAGTTGTTGCATTACGACTGACTCATTATGAAGATTTCCTGCTTGAATGCGAAAGGCAATTTTATGATCATCAGCATATCCGTACAAACTGGCAGGATACTTTTTAACCACACGATTCAACGCTGCTATATACATGGTAAATAGCTCCGGCCCAGCACAAGAACCCTGAGGAACACCAAATTTCAGCAATTCACTATCTGATGTTGAGTTTTCAATCTGTACTTTCATTGTTCGATTGGTGAGGTATGATTCCACCTATTTTAAGGGAGTACCAGTTATTCCAAAATCATTTTGAAGAAGACGAATCAAGATTGGAATGTCAATAGTGTCAAACGCGGCACTAAGATCGACCATGACAACAATAGATACCTGGTTATTATCAATAGTTTCTAAAAGGTCACTGTACATTTTCATCAGTGCTGTTTCAACACCATGGAATTTCCTGTATGCACTTTGATATGATGGCAATAGATTGTTAGATTCAATATGATGGGTTATTTGATTCAAAGCAGCCTTTTCCAGTATTTTTGACAAGAAAGTTAAATTGGATACAGGACGATAATTTTGCAGTTCCAACGCAAGACCTTTCTTCTTCAACAAGGGTTTAATTACTGCTCCCTTCCAATCTTTAGGAAACACTCCTGACTGCAGCGACTGGTTCACAATTTCTGTAACGACTGGAATAAATTGTAGAATGTGTTCTTTAAGTTTCGAAGTAGGAAGCACATCCAGCTCACATGTTGTGGATTTAGAAGCACGAACAAGTTTCAAAACATCATTTTCAGATAGTTGTTTGAAATCCATAAACGAACATGAGGTCACAACCGAATGTGAATAAATAGGGTCCTCACTAAAGTTCTCAGTTGAACAAGTAATTCTGTCAAAAGGTGAAATATGCATATCAGGAATCGCCACATTCAGAAAAAACAGCCTCCCCACACAGTCAAGAAGAAGAGAGGGGGAGAGAGCATGGTTAATAAAGTTAATCAGTTTCAAAAAAGACACCACTAACAATAAACAAAAATGAGAACCCGAGGGGTTACCGCCTTGGAACGGTCAGTGGCAAATCAAATTGCCACTGGGGGTTTAAACCAGGTTCTAGGGTGCACCAACCTCACACTTGCCCCAACAGGTTCTCATATCACAAAACAAGTACAAGTTGTCTTGGTGAAAAGACTCCAACCCACTTATCTGCTTAACAATGTTGCATGCAAAAGCACACAAACATATAAAACATAAGAAGCTAAGAGCATTGCAAAGCCGAAAGGGGTACTCAATGATCTTACCGAGACCAGAGCTCCTGGAGTAAAATCAGCAAGAACACGATGACAGGGATAAAAGAAACAAATCGAGTTTCCAGGTTCTTTTAAGAAAAGATTTCCCCAATAACCTTCATAAACTCTTAAACCCCTGCCACCGTCGTGCAACCAAAGAGGTAAGCATAATGATCAACTGTAGAAGGGTTAATCACCAGGCCTGCAGAGCGCTGTAAAATATCATGTTGGTAACCTTTCTTTTTTAAATTTACAGATGGTTTTTACGAATAACCGGGAGAAATTAACACTGCCTTTAATCTTTTTAAGTTTATAAATTAAATCACCATAAAAAACTGGTTGTGAAATACCTTGTTGCAAAAGTGATTTTAAACTGCATTTGTATTTATGAATTAAATCTGGGTATCGGCGATAAAACTTGCAAAAGGTTTTCCTTAATTTGTGAACCGATAACCTTGTTTTAAGAGTTTTTCTGTAATGCAAAGATTACGTTCATTGAAATCATTAACATTGTTGCAAGCTCTTGAAAAGCGAACAAGCTGTGAGATATAAACCCCATAAGATGTTGTACGGGGAACATCGCCGTCTAAAAACGGAAAATTTACTATATTAAAATTAAAATCATCTCTTTTATCATAAATTTTAGTAGTGACATAACCATTTTCAATGGACAGATTTAGATCGAGAAAGTTTGCTTGCTTTTCTGAAGTGTTCGCTTTGTTAAGATCATTTCTCAAGTTAATGATTTTATCGGAGAAGTATCTCAGAAAATTGTTGGCCAAAACAACAGCACTAGTGTATTCAGGAAGCGGATTGTCTTTAGACCTTCCCAGTAAATTTGAAGTCACGTTATATAATTTCTTGATGTTCCCTTGTGCTTCGTCAATCTTATCATGATAGTATCCATCTTTTGCCTTTGAAAGTTCTTTGTTATAGATGTTTCTAACACTGCTGTACACTTTTTTAAGAACACCAGATTTGTCATTCATATAGAGTGTTTCAATTTTACGTCTATATTGTTTTAACTGTTTAAGATACACAGAATACCATGGAATCTTTGGCCTACACAGAATAGTTTTTTCTTTCACAGGGGCATGTTTGTTGACTATTTCTGATATAACTTTTGAGAATTCTGATACAAGATGGTCAACATCAGATGAGTTTTCAACAATTTTATTGACGTCTTGAAAATCTCTATGTAATACATCTTTTGAAACAGACTTCCAGTTGTGAAATTGCATGACTTTTTTTTTTACTAATGGGGGACGACATTGCTCAATGTCACATGTTACAAAACAGTGGTCAGAGATGTAGTAATCCGACAATGGTTTCATGACTTTCACGTGTCTATCTTCTTGTTTTGTAATAATTAGGTCCAGGATATGTCCACCAGTATGAGTGGGAGTATCAACGTGTTGAATTAGACCATATGATTTCAAACATTTATGGAACATTTATAATCAATTTCAATATGGACGCCACAAACAATTAACGAAAGTGAGAACCCGAGGGGTTACCGCCTTGGAACGCTCAGTGGCAAAACAATTTGCCAATTTGCCACTGGGCGTTTAAACCAGGTTCTATGGTGCAATAACCTCACACTTGCCCCCAACAGGTTCTCGTATCACAAAGCAGGTTGTTTTGGTGAAATAACTTGGTGAAGAGCTAAGATCACTACTTTAAGGCCATCACGGAAAACGCCGAATAGCAAAATTACTACAGAACGACTTCCCCGACGTGATTGAACAATTCCTAACACATCTTTATTAGAGTACCAAGTACAAACTTAAGTTGCATGCCCGTTGATATTCAAAAGCTATATAATACATTTAGAACGAACCAACTCACCCAGGCAACAACAAGCGACAAAAAAAATAACACGACTAACGAAAAACTCAAGTAAATAACATTATTGTCAAATAAAACTGATTCTAATTTTCTTCCACCAAATCTTTGTCACAAACGTTTTCCGAACATTTACAAAAATTTGTGGTAGAAAAACAGGAACATCGTGATCGCATATTACACTGAAGATTGTTTTAAAGCTGGTTAACTATAAAGGTTCTCCACTTCGCAAAAAAACAACGTTTTAGTGATTTATGATGTTTAAAAAAACAAATTACGTCATGCTAGGAATACGGAGGCATAGCATTCATATATCGACTACTTTATTCAAGATTACAACATGTACATAAAACGCTCAAATAAAAAGTTTTATGTGGGCGTTATTTGTAAGAGAATACACTGTACTGTTTCACCAAGTTGGCTTATAAACTGGTTCGGCACCAACATCAGTTCCTGTAATTCCACTTTGGACCAGTCACGTTGTTACTCCAAATATCTATATACGGATGTAATATGTCAATTTCTTCACTTTAAACTTTAAGCGTTATAGAATAATCAAGAGTATTTTAGAGTACTGTATTTCCGAAAACAGACGCATTAGTGAGTGATTTCTGTCATTTACTGCTTAAGCATTACATAGAACATCTTGTTTCAATATTAATATTTTGATGGGGATTTAAACAGCTAACCAAAATGTCAGTTAATTCAAAACTTTCAAATTATCGACTTCATGCCGACACGTAGTTTGGAATTTTAAAAAATCACATTGAAGTTGCACATCACATGTTGCAGAAAACAATGTTACCATTTTGCGGAGTTGTGACAAGATTTAATAGTTTTACAGACTCATATGTGCTGACAAATGCTCAGTAGCCATGGAACAAAGATTCAAATCACCAATCTACTCTACAATCATGTTGCTTACAAACACCTGCAGAAACATAAAATAAAGAATGTAAAGTACTGCCCTACGCGGATCAGGCGAATGGACTCACAGATACTCGATGAACAGTGATCCAATAAGCTCCACTGGAGTTTTATCAGCTCAATCAGTTAAATTTGTTTCCTTCATTTTACCTGCAATTTTTTGTATCATCTAACACATGCCAACTTCGAGCAACCGATGAGGTCATTAATACGATCATCTACAGAAAGGATAATAACTAGACCAAGAATATCGCCTTGTTTTTTCTCGATAGTCTTTCCTTTATTATTGATTGCTGGATTTTTTTTTAATTTTAAAGTATTATATTGCCTATCATTCATGTTTATGCAACCCCACGCTACAAAATACTACTGATAAATACTGTGAACTTGTAAGTTGTATAATTTAAAATGAAGATTGCTTTACATTAGAGGAGAGGTTTAACTTAAAGAACATTTAGATATGGACACTTAAGTTTTTTATGTAGGCAAGATTGTGCGCCCAAATAGAACATAAAACGTCCTTGTGTTCAATACTTATGAACTTATCCTGGTGGTTGACGTTGACAGCTTGTTTGCTTTTCTTTCTAGAGCTTGTGAAAATGTTATAGATTTCGGCGACATTTACGTAACATAGCTTTTGTAACTGAGATATCGAAACTGTAAAATGAGAAAAACGTTTTGCAAGTTTCATCTCAAATATTCTGTTAAATACAAAATACTTTAAAGGTTGAGAATCTCATCTACAACAATATAATTCTCATTCAGTGTGTTATTGAGATTCGATTTAAAAATTAACGACAACAAATGGCAATATCAATTTTTTCACGTTTTTCCTAAACTACCATCCTTAAAATTAAAGGGAAACTACCAACACGATATTATACAGCGCTCTGCTTGCTTAGAGAATACCCATCCGCAAGTGGTTGATCAGCTTTAAGTTACCAGACTACTCCGGAAATCTGATATCAGTTTAAACTATATGTATTCACCATAAGAACATAAAAGTACAGCATAAATATTGAGCGTATAGTGAGAAGATCAGAGAGCAAGTGTTAACGACACTTATATTTACTCTTTTCCAGATGTATACAATAATTTGTTATAATGGTTGAAATTATTATTGAGCTAATGACAATGCAGTATTTTTCAAATATTTCAAGCCTTAATTCTCATAAAGTCACGCGTCTTAAATGTGTTTATTATAGGTCGATTTCCTCCACAATATTGTTCGAACATTTATTGATAAACATGTATAGTTCGTTAACGATCGTCTACGGTGTTCAAGGAGGCGTCACTTAGAAAGCCGGAGGAAAATAAAATCATTTAAAGTGAATATTTTTGAGCATTACATTGCTTAACCCTTTATGTTATAGATACGCCTGTTATCACATAGGCGATCCAGATCACCTATCATTGTCATCTTATTAGTATTTGCACTTTCCCTTTTTTGTCACAAATTACCCAGTGAGAAGTGTCGATCATGATCAGACTACACGGATGAGCCCGTTGATCCGAACTATAAACTATTTTGCCATGCTATAAAAGATTTATTTTTAAGTGAAGAAATTTCCACGGTTGAGCCCTTGTTTCTCAACCCAAGGACTGACTGTTACGCAGGTTATTTCCTGAGAGTCAGTCATGTTCACATGGTGTTTTTAGATTAAACATTTCATAATTCACATTCTAAAATATTTCTAAAATATTCTCTCAGTACATGTTAACGGGCAATTGAATGATAAAATTACTTTTAGCTGATTATTGATTTTTGCATACCCATATATGGCAATTTAGGCGGAGTCTGTTTTGTCAATTACAAAAAATAATTTCGTTGGGCCTGATCGTTGAATTTTCATACAACCCTCCAAATAAACAAAACCCATACGTAATGTATATATCCTAATCCGGTACCAAATTGATTTACAATAGTTAATGACATATTCAAGTTAAGTACAGCGTAACAATAACGGAGCAAAATGTCGAGAGATTGACCATACTATGTAACCGTAATCTCAATTAGTCCTCATGAAACTAAAATACCATTTCTCAAGTGATTTATTATCATCGATAAATTAAAATTTGTCTGACGATAGCAATAAGTTTCCATGCTTTATCTGTTATGAATTTTATAGTTGACGACGATTACGCATCATGTGAGAGGTAAATACCTAAATGTTGATGTTCATTCGCTTCGGCAAAAACTGTGTTGTTTATTGAGAGGTTGGGTTGATTTGGATTAGGGTTGTTTCTGCTTATAAACCGATGACAGTACAATGGGGACTGTAGACGGCCCGAGAAAGATCATATTTGTAATAATATTATGTATACACATGTTTGTATATGAAAAATGGTCCTTAATAATAGTGACGAAAATGTGTAATCCTATATTTGTGTATGATACACAAAACATACTAGTAAATTTGTTCGTTTTTTATAAATATAGTCAGTGTCTGGGGAGGAGATGTGTGAGCGACCTGATATCTCAGTCGGTAGAAAAACTCGACCTTGGGTGTCAAAGGTGCACGATAATTCAGTAAGAACAAGTCATGAAAGGTAATTATATCCTATCGAAGAAAATACTTTAAAAAAAATTAAAATCGACCCCGGGTTTAAAATTTAAATCCATGTTATTGATGAGATTTGAAATGTCAAACCCTTATTAAATTGTCGCTTTGTTACGGAAGCCCTGGAGGGACATTTATTATTTATATGTTATCATTTATTTATTAATTATAAGTTATAATTTATTACTTATTAGTTATTATTTGTTACTTATAAGTTATTATTTGTTTGGCATGGCTTCGAGTAAGTAATTAGAAATAACATATAAATAATAAGTAATAAATGTCCCTCCAGGGCTTCCGTACTTTGTAGCATGCATCGTTATCAATACTGGATATTCACTGTATTCTTAATACCAATAAAGACACAAAATTGATCCATTAAATACGGAAGCCCTGGAGGAACATTTATTATTTATATGTTATCATTTATTAATTATAAGTTATACTTTATTACTTATAAGTTATTATTTGTTACTTATAAGTTATTATTTATTTGGCATGGCTTATCGCATCATTCGAGAGCATGCTCTTTTGTGAACAAGACGTACAGTTATTTTTCACAGAAATGGAATGAAGCTTCCCTGTTTCATCGAAATTAATTGTGTAAGTATTCCTTATGAAAATTATGTAAAAAAGAACCTTAATTTTGATAATACATTTAGTACATTTAAAATAATACATATAAAGGTGCTGCTAAATGAGTATAAAAAGATGTGTCTACCTAAAAAATCTGTAGTATTATTTAAAAACAATTCAATAGTTCTTACTCTATTTTACTACATATTTTAAATACCATACACCATATAACCCCTCAAAAAGCTATAAGATGAGGAGTAGAAGTCTGCTTTTTCAAATCAAGTACTTATATAATGCATTCTAAATACTAACATAGAAAGCCGACTGAAGTACAGAAGTATATTTAGCAAGCGTTTGAGATCTCCAACAGCTTACTTTAGAATATGAAATACCTTATATGTACCATTTGTAGAGTAATTAAATATAGATTTCAGCAGAATTTAAGCTATAGCATAGTATATAATCCACCTAATGAACTACTTATCTGATTCATGCCACTTTCCTCTTTTCAGATTTCGACGGCCGTGCATTTGTCGTCTTGTCTGGCTTTTATGTTGACAATAGACTTGTCTATGGCAACAGGGACATAATATGTGCGATCAGACAGTCATGATGCATTGAGCAGACTTCAGAGGATGAAAGAGTATGTTTTCGCGGGATTTAAATACTGTGAAAATTGTTCTTATATTATACAGATGTCACAATATCAGCATAAGTATTCGGCATTTAAAACCCATTTTAAAAGTAAACAACTTTCGCCGTCGAAATGTTGAAAGTACACCATTTGAAGACGTTAAAAATATAATTACAAACGAAATTCAGTTAAGTGGACAGTGTATTGGCTACAGAAGCATGTGGCGACGTTTGGAAAATGATAATAAAACATAAAATAAAGGTGAAAAGAAATGAAGTAATGCGTATAATGAAAGAAGTAGATCCGGAATGTGTTTTATCCCGTAAAGCACACATACTAAAGAGAAGACGGTATAATGTAAAGAACCCGAATTTCGTCTGGCATATAGACGGTTACGATAAACTAAAACCATTTGGGTTCTGCATTCATGGGGCTATAGATGGATATAGTCGTAGAATAATGTGGCTGGAGGTCGGAGCAAGTAACAATGACCCAAAATGTATCGCATATTATTATCTTAATCCTATTAAGAAAATGAAATGTGCTCCACGAGTTACGAGGGGATTGTGGAACTCAAAATTCGAATATTAGTTTCTTACAACCGCTTCTTCGCTATAATCACAGGGACTCATTGGCGGGTATGAAAAGTTTCATGTACGGGAAAAGTACGTCGAATCAGAGAATTGAAGCGTGGTGGAGTTACTTAAGGCGACAGGGAGTCCATTGGTGGATTAATAAATTGAAAGATTTACGGGATCGTGGCAGGTTTGATTCTCTGAATCCAATCGACGTAGAATGTTTGAGATTTTGTCTCATGGATGTTTTGCAAGCAGAACTGGATCGCATAGCAGACCACTGGAATTTTCAAAAATACGCGCCCAAAAGATGTACCGGGAGCTTCTTTGTGGTAAACCATTTGTGCTCCATCACGTTCCGGAATTGTATGGGGGACAGGACCTTGAAAAACCAGTTGACTTGGATGACGTGGAGTTGTGCCTGGAATTGTATGCTCGCCCAAAACAAACATGTAGTAATGTGTTCACTGAATTAGCATATTGTTTCAAACCAGACCTTCAGACACCAAGTAACGCAGAGGATTGTTTCAGACTGTATGAGGAATTAATATCGTGTTATGATCCTGAAGTCAATCACATTAACTAAGAAGTTCTGCCTAGTTATTTACACAGCTGTTTGTGATTTACTGTTATGCCATACATGTACACCTACACAAAATGTCCCAGTTAAGGTTAGATTTATTATGCAAAATAATTGTGTAGATTACGGCATAATGTACATTTATAGCAGTATAACAGATGTTACTAATAATGTACAAAAGTACTAATTCTTTTGTACTACATATTATGTTTCTCCAGGATCTGCACCCACAAGAACAAAGCAGAAGTTATAAATAATTAGTGATAAATTATAAGTAATACATTATAAGTAATACATAATAAGTAATAAATAATAAGTAATAAATAATAAGTTATAAGTATTTGATTATAAGTAACAAGTAATAAATAATAAGTAATAAGTAATAAATTACAAGTATAAAAATACACTGGTAATTGAACTCAGTTTTCTATTTGGCTTTTCAAAGCACAGCAAGACCGATATAAATCCCTTTTGTTTACACATGTAACTATTTAAATTAAAACTGTACATTCTCGTTAAGATCAAAGGCATTTGGTGTGTACCCTTGTCAGTATATCCAGTTACGCCTCTTGGATAAAAAATCACAGTGTAAAATTTTTTTTCTCAGGAAGAAATTATTTTGGCTATAAGATACTGTTCCTCATCGTTCAAGATTGTTCAAATTATGCCCCTGGGGTGAAACAGTTTTTTCTGAAATGACTAAAAATAAAAAAAAATACTTTTACACTATTGAAACCATTTGTAAACACAATTGTGAATTTCGTAGCATTATTTTAAGATAGTCACATCTAAAGCATATATGAGCCTGTGTTTTTTCTTGGTCACCTGAGCACAACATGCTCATGGTGAGCTATTGTGATGGGCTGGTATTCGTGTGTTCTAAAGTCCGTCGTCAACTTTTCTTTAATGGACATCTCCTCCTAAAACTCTTAACGAATTTCGACCATACTTCACAGGAATGATGCTTGGGTGACCTTTTATCAAAATTTGGTCCATTGCATAATTAAATAGGACACAGGAGCAAAGATAGAAAAAATCTTCTTGTCTGTAACAACAGAAAGGCCTGGGGCTTTAGTATTTGGTATATAGCATCATCTTGTAGACATCTACCAAGATTGTTTTAATTATACTAGTTGGGGTCAAATTGGCCTAGCCCCAGGGGTCATAAGTTTTCCATACTTGACATCCATAGTGCCCACTGGTTCATTATTGACCAAATACGATTTCTATGTGTGTGCTTGACATGTTTGTCCTTCAGATTCATTTTTAACATCCTGTGTGTCTGTAACGCTTTAGTTCTTAAGTAAAGATGACACTGTGATGGGTACAGCCCATTTTATGTCAGATACTCTGTGTAAGAACAAGGTTCACCATCTAAATTTGTAAACTGTGAGATATCTTCACCTCTGGGGTCCGTGAGTGTAACTGACATGGAACTTAAATCACCAAAGTAACTTTTGCCATCCTTAAAACATTTTTGCCTTGTTCAATGATTTGCTTAACAGTTATTTGTTCCTCAGCTTTACAAATTATAGTTCTATTTCCTCCACCTTTTGCATTTGTTACTACACTGAATGCATTTCGGTTGAAGCGTTGCCATCCAAGGTGAACTTTATATTCAGATCGCCGACCACGCCCATGCCCACTTGTTACATGGGGTTCAACACGTCCCTGAAAAAAGAGAAATCCAATGCTTAAATCTGACTATGATTGAGCAAAATCAAAACCTATGCATATGAATAGCAAACCTTTATGTCAAACACTAATAACAAAATAGTTAAAACTTTATTAATGACCTGGCATACTATGTTGATGTTGTTTTATAATCTAAAGATATTAGTTACCAGGATTATAATTATGTTAGATGATCACAGCATTTAAAAGCAATATAATCCTTCATCATCAGTGAATACCCTTGTCAGTCACCCCAGCTATGTCCCTGGATGAAAAAAAACAAGAGGAAGCTGAGGGTGCTAGGCCGCTCATCTGATCCTTCAGTACTCCTCTAGTATTGGCTAGATTTTGACCACTAGGGTAGAATGAATTTTAACAAACCAGTAGTAAATGCAAAATACCAACTATAAAAACTCTAGACCTTGTGGTCGTAGACCAGAAGATATTGGAGGTTTTCAAGATATAATTCAGTGTAAAACATGTGACCCCCCCCCCCCCCCGAGGAAGGGACAACTCTACGTAAAAATAATAGGAGAGAAAATTACAAACCTTTTCGTCACTCATCTCCGTTCAGGTTGCCGCCAACAAAGGAGAAAACGGGAATAATTAATAAATGATAAGTTATAAATTATAAGTAATAAATAATGAGTTATAAATTATAAGTAATTAGAAATAACATATAAATAATAAGTAATAAATGTCCCTCCAGGGCTTCCGTACTTTGTAGCATGCATCGTTATCAATACTGGATATTCACTGTATTCTTAATACCAATAAAGACACAAAATTGATCCATTAAATACGGAAGCCCTGGAGGGACATTTATTATTTATATGTTATCATTTATTAATTATAAGTTATAATTTATTACTTATAAGTTATTATTTGTTACTTATAAGTTATTATTTATTTGGCATGGCTTATCGCATCATTCGAGAGCATGCTCTTTTGTGATCAAGACGTACAGTTTTTTTTCACAGAAATGGATTGAAGCTTCCCTGTTTCGTCGAAATTGATTTTGTAAGTATTCCTTATGAAAATGATGTCAAAAAAGAACCCTAATGTTGATAATACATTTACTACATTTTAAAATAATACATATAAAGTTGCTGCTAAATGAGTATAAAATGATGTGTCTACCTCAAAAATCTGTAGTATTATTTAAAAACAATTCAATAGTTCTTACTCTGTTTTACTACAAATTTTAAATTCCATACACCATATAACCCCTCAAAAGCTTTAAGATGAGGAGTAGAAGTCTGCTTTTTCAAATCAAGTACTTATATAATGAATTCTTTCTTTTCAGATTTCGACGGCCGTGCTTTTGTCGTCTTGTATGGCTTTTATGTTGACAATAGACTTGTCTATGGCAACAAGGACATCATATGTGCGATCAGACAGTCATGATGCATTGAGCTGACTTCAGAAGATCAAAGGGTATTTTTTCGCGGGATTTAAATATGTGAAATTGTTCTTATATTATACAGATGTCACAATATCAGCATAAGTATTCGGCATTTAAAACGCATTTTAAAAGTAAACAACTTTCGCCTCGAAATGTTGAAAGTACACCATTTGAAGACGTTAAGAATATTATTACAAACGAAATTCAGTAAAGTGGACAGTGTATTGGTTACAGAAGCATGTGGGGACGTTTGGAACATGATTATAAAATAAAGGTGGAAAGAAATGAAGGCATCCTTCGCACTCTTAAACATACAATTAAACGACCAAATTTTGAACGCTTATATACTTCTTTTATACGACCGCTCTTAGAATACGGAGACACTGTTTGGGATAATTGTACAATTGAAGAACAAAACGAACTAGAATCAATTCAAACCGAAGCCGCACGAATAGTAACCGGTGCTACCAAACTGTGCAACATATCTAAAATGTATAATGACCTTAAATGGGAAAAACTTTCGGAAAGACGCAAAAAAACACCGTCTAATACTACTTTATAAAATGAAAAATAAACTGATCCCGGTACCATTAACAAATTTAATACCCGCTACCCAACAAAGTAAAATATACATTACGAAACACGGGAGACATTCCTTTGATTACAACGCACACTCAACTGTATCATGAAGCTTTCCTACCAAAAACTATACGTGAATGGAACGCGTTACCTCTTGCCATCAAGTCCTCTACTTCATTAGCCGCTTTCAAATCTCGTATACGTTCTAATACTCGACCTCCTCCTAAACACTACTCAGTTGGATCGAGACTCGGAAATGTCCTTCATACAAGATTACGTCTTGAATGCAGTTCTCTAAATCATGACCTTCTTAGAAAGTCGATAATTAATAATCCATTATGCACTTGTGGAGAAATAGAAACGACTAGTCATTATCTATTAAATTGTAACAAAACTGTTGCACAACGTCATATATTCCTCCATAATTTACCATGGCCTACAACAACTCAAAATTTATTATACGGATCTGAAAATTTAAACGAGACGGACAATGCCTACGTCTTTTTGCAAGTTCAAAAATATATCCTGGCCACCAAACGTTTTACGGTGTAAGTGTCTGGAGACGCGCGGTTCCCTGGCGTGTAGCTGCAAGAACGGCAGCACCTACTTCATTTTAACCGCAAAAACATGTTGTATAAACAAAAGAACAACAGCAACCAAAAAAACCCATATTCAAGTTTGCATACAACCACCATAAATATTAATTATCTAATTCCTTTTGGGTCTTTTGTCTAAACAAAACCACAGTATTTAAAAAAAAACATCACAAAAAGTTATCTATTAAACGAAATATATGCAAACGCCATTCAGCCGTAAAACCAGGAGAGGAATTTATATAAGCACTCCACGAGGGCTTGTTTTCCAATCCATTATGTAATAATTATATACATCTGTATTATTGTTTGAATATTTATTATATTTACATGAAATAAATATTGTTTAAACCAAATGAAGTAATGCGTATAATGAAAGAAGTAAATCCGGAAGGTGTTTTATCCCGTAAAGGGTCCGAATTTCGTCTGGCATATAGACGGTTACGATAAACTAAAACCATTTGGGTTCTGCATTCATGGGGCTATAGATGGATATAGTCGCAGAATAATGTGGCTGGAGGTCGGAGCAAGTAACAAAGACCCAAAATGTATCGCAATTTATCTTAATACTATTAAGAAAATAAAATGTGATCCACGAGTTACACGAGGGGATTGTGGAACTGAAAATTCGGATATTAGCTTCTTACAACCGCTTCTTCGCTATAATCACAGGGGCGGGTATAAAAAGTTTCATGTACGGGAAAAGTACTTTGAATCAGAGAATTGAAGCGTGGTGGAATTATTTAAGGGGACAGGGAGTCCATTTGTGGATTAATAAATTGAAAGATTTACGAGATCGTGGCAGGTTTGATTCTCTGAATCTAATTCACGTAGAATGTTTGAGATTTTGTCTCATGGATGTTTTGCAAGCAGAACTGGATCGCATAGCTGACCACTGGAATTTTCAAAACATACGCGCCCAAAAGATGTACCGGGAGCTTCCTTGTGGTAAACCATTTGTGCCCCATCACCTTCCGGAATTGTATGGGGGACAGGACCTTGGAAAACCAGTTGACTTGGATGACGTGGATTTGTGCCTGGAATTGTATGCTCGCCCTAAACAAACATGTAGTAATGTATTCACTGAATTAGCAGATTGTTTCAAACCAGACCTTCAGACACCAAGTAACGCAGATGATGGTTTCAGACTGTATGAGGAATTAATATCGTGTTATGATGCTGAAGTCAATCACATTAACTAAGAAGTTCTGCGTAGCTATTTACACAGCTGCTTGTGATTTACTGTTATGCCATTCATGTACACCTACACAAAATGTCCCAGTTAAGGTTATTATGCAAAATAATTATGTAGATAACGGCATAATGTACATTTATAGCAGTATAACAGATGTTAGTAATAATGTACAAAAGTACTAAATTCTTTTTTACTACATATTATGTTTCTCCAGGATCTGCCCCTACAACAATAAAGCATAACAAAATAAGTGTAGTAATATTGACTTAATTGAATCAGATGTAAACTGTAAAAACTTCAGTGTTTAAATAAATGCGTACGTAAATCCTCAGTAAAACTATGGGGAATAAAAGAGTTCTTTTTTTCTTTGCAGCGTGTACCCTATTTCCACACTTGGTTTTAAAATTTGCATTGTTATTACAATTTTGGCAAGTATAAATGTATTCAATTTATTAGATAACTGTGCATCTGAACATCAAAGTAAATTATACCCTGATTAATAGTCTATTATGTCATAACACTTGTTCATTACATGTGTTACTTTGGTAGACTGATAAACTGGTTATGATCATGATGGAATCGTTTCAAAATGTCACTGTTGTTTCCAGAAGTCACTGTTGTTTGCAGAAGTTATAAATAAAAATGATAATTAAAAGTAATACATTATAAGTAATACAGTCATATTAAGTAATAAATAATAAGTAATAAATAATAAGTTATAAGTAATAAATTACAAGTATAAAACTACACTGGTAATTGAACTCAATTTTCTTTTTGGCTTTTCAAAGCACAGCAAAACCGATATAAATCCCTTTTGTTTACACATGTAACTATTTAAAATAAAACTGTACATTCTCGTTAAGATCAAAGGCATTTTGTGTGTCGCTTGTCAATATATCCAGTTACGTCTCTTTGATAAAAAATCACAGTGTAAAAAATTTTTTTCTCAGGAAGAAATTATTATGGCTATAAGATACTGTTCCCCATCGTTCAAGATTGTTCAAATGATGCTCCTGGGTGAAACAGTTGTTTTTTTCAAATCACTAAAATGAATAAAAAATACTTTTACACTATTGAAACCATTTGTACACACAATTGTGAATTTCTAAGCATTATTTTAGGATAGTCACCTCTAAAGCATATATGAGCCTGTGTTTGTTTGTTTTTATTGTTGTTGTTTTTTTTGTTTTTTTTGGGGGGGGGGGGGGTCACCTGAGCACAACATGCTCATGGTGAGCTATTGTGATGGGCTGTTATGCGTTTGTTCTAAAGTCCGTCGTCAACTTTTCTTTAATAGACATCTCCTCCTAAACCTCTTAACGAATTTCGAACATACTTCACAGGAATGATGCTTAGGTGATATTTTATCGAAATTTGGTCCATTGCATAATTAAATAGGACACAGGAGCAAAGATAGATTTTCAAAATACAAACTTTTAAATCTTCTTGTCTGAAACAACAGCAAGGCCTGTGGCTTTAGTATTTGGTATATAGCATCATCTTGTAGTTATCTATCAAGATTATTTTAATTATACTATTTGGGGTCAAATTGGCCTCGCCCCATGGGTCATAAGTTTTACGCAGTGCCTTCTGAATGCTGACTTGCTGCTTGGATGCATAAGAATGTTGATAAGCTGGTGTCAACTGACTGCATCCTGGTGAGAACGATGCCACGGTGTATTCCGTTCTGTGCCTTATGTCAGCTGACTTCTCAACTGTGTGTATGATGCCTAGGTGTGTTCTGGGCCTGATGTAGGCTGACTACTCAACTGTGTGTATGATGCCACGGTGTGTTCTGGTCCTGATGTTGGCTGACTACTCAACTGTGTGTATGATGCCATGGTGTGTTCTGGGCCTGATGTCGGCTGACTACTCAACCGTGTGTATGACGCCACGGTGTGTTCTGTGCCTAATGTTGGCTGACTACTCACCTGTGTGTATGATAACACGGTGTGTTCTAGGCCTGATGTCGGCTGATTACTCAATTGTGTGTATTCCACGGTGTGTTCTGGGCCTGATGTTGGCTGACTACTCAACTGTGTGTACGATGCCACGGTGTGGTATAGTCCTGATGTCGGCTTACTTCTCAACTGTGTGTATGATGCCACGATGTGTTCTGGTCCTGATGTCGGCTGACTACTCAACTCTATGTATTCCACGTTGTGTTTTGGGCTTGATGTAGGCTGACTACTCAACTGTGTGTATGATGCCACGGTGTGTTCTGGGCCTTATGTCGGCTGTCTACTCAACTGTGTATATTCCACGGTGTGTTATGGGCCTGATGTAGGCTGAATACTCAACTGTGTGTATGATGCCACGGTGTGTTCTGGGCCTGATCTCGGCTCAATACTCAAACGTGTATGATGCCACGGTGTGTTCTGTGTCTGATGTCGGCTGACTACTCAACTGTGTGTATGATGCCACGGTGTATTCTGAGCCTGATGTTGGCTGACTACTCAACTGTGTGTATGATGCCACGGTGTGTTCTGGGCCTGATGTTGGCTGACTACTCAACTCTGTGTATTCCACGGTGTGTTCTAGGCCTGATGTCGGCTGACTACTCAACTGTGTGTATGATGCCACGGTGTGTTCTGGTCCTGATGTTGGCTGACTACTCAACGGTGTGTATGATGCCATGGTGTGTTCTGGTCCTGATGTTGGCTGACTACTCAACTGTGTGTATGTTGCCACGGTGTGTTCTGTGACTGATGTTAGCTGACTACTCAACTGTGTGTACGATGCCACGGTGTGTTCTGTACCTGATGTTGGCTGACTACTCAACTGTGTGTATGATGCCACGGTGTGTTCTGTGCCTGATGTTGGCTGACTTCTCAACTGTGTGTACGATGCCACGGTGTGTTCTGTGTCTGATGTTGGCTGACTACTCAACTGTGTGTATGATGCCACGGTGTGTTCTGGTCCTGATGTCGGCTCAATACTCAACTGTGTGCATGATGCCACGGTGTGTTCTGGGCCTGATGTTGGCTCAATACTCAACTGTGTGTATGATGCCACGGTGTGTTCTGGTCCTGATGTCGGCTCAATACTCAACTGTGTGTATGGTGCCACGGTGTGTTCTGGGCCTGATGTTGGCTGACTACTCAACTGTGTGTATGATGCCACGGTGTGTTCGTTGCCTGATGTAGGCTGACTACTCAACTGTGTGTATGATGCCACGGTGTGTTCTGTGCCTGATGTTTGCTGACTACTCAACTGTGTGTATGATGCAATGGTGTGTTCTGGGCCTGATGTCGGCTCAACACTCAATTGTGTGTATGATGCCACGATGTGTTCTCTGCCTGATGTTGGCCGACTACTCAACTGTGTGTATGATGCCACGGTGTGTTCTGTGCCTGATGTTGGCTGACTACTCAACTGTGTGTATGATGCCACGGTGTGTTCTGGTCCTGATGTCGGCTCAATACTCAACTGTGTGTATGGTGCCACGGTGTGTTCTGTGCCTGATGTTGGCTGACTACTCAACTGTGTGTATGATGCCACGGTGTGTTCTTTGCCTGATGTAGGCTGACTACTCAACTGTGTGTATGATGCCTCGGTGTGTTCTGGGCATGATGTCGGCTCAACACTCAATTGTGTGTATGATGCCACGATGTGTTCTGTGCCTGATGTTGTCCGACTACTCAACGGTGTGTATGAAGCCACGGTGTGTTCTGTGCCTGATGTTGGCTGACTACTCAACTGTGTGTATGATGCCACGGTGTTTTCTGGGCCTGATGTTGGCTGACTACTCAACTGTGTGTATGATGCCACGGTGTGTTCTGGGCATGATGTCGGCTCAACACTCAATTGTGTGTATGATGCCACGATGTGTTCTGTGCCTGATGTTGGCTGACTACTCAACCGTGTATGATGCCACGGTGTGTTCTGTGCCTGATGTTGGCTGACTACTCAACTGTTTGTCCGATGCCACGGTGTGTTCTGGTCCTGATGTCGGCTGACTTCTCAACTGTGTGTATGATGCCACGGTGTGTTCTCTGCCTGATGTTGGCTAACTACTCAACTCTGTGTACGATGCCACGGTGTGTTCTGGGCCTGATGTTGGCTGGCTACTCAACTGTGTGTATGATGCCACGGTGTGTTCTGCGCCTGATGTTGGCTGACTACTCAACTGTGTGTATGATGCCATGGTGTGTTCTGTGCCTGATGTTGGCTGACTACTCAACTGAGTTTACGATGCCACGGTGTGTTCTGTGCCTGATGTAGGCTGACTACTCAATTGTTTGTACGATGCCACGGTGTGTTCTGTGCCTGATGTTGGCTGACTACTCAACTGTGTGTATGATGCCACGGTGTGTTCTGTGCCTGATGTCGGCTCAATACTCAACTGTGTGTATGATGCCACGGTGTGTTCTCTGCCTGATTTTGGCTGACTACTCAACTGTGTGTATGATGCCATGGTGTGTTCTGGACCTGATGTTGGCTGACTACTCAACTGTGTGTATTCCACGGTGTGTTCTGTGCCTGATGTTGGCTGACTTCTCAACTGTGTGTATGATGCCACGGTGTGCTCTGTGTCTGATGTCGGCTGACTACTCAGCTGTGTGTATGATGCCACGGTGTGTTCTGTGCCTGATGTTGGCTGACTACTCAACTGTGTGTACGATGCCACGGTGTGTTCTGTGCCTTATGTTGGCTGACTACTCAACTGTGTGTACGATGCAACGGTGTGTTCTGTGCCTGATGTTGGCTGACTACTCAACTGTGTGTACGATGCCACGGTGTGGTATAGTCCTGATGTCGGATTACTTCTCAACTGTGTGTATGATGCCACGGTGTGTTCTGTGCCTGATGTTGGCTGACTACTCAACTGTGTGTATGATGCCACGGTGTGTTCTGTGCCTGATGTTGGCTGACTACTCAACTGTGTGTACGATGCCACGGTGTGTTCTGTGCCTGATGTTGGCTGACTACTCAACTGTGTGTATTCCACGGTGTGTTCTGTGCCTGATGTTGGCTGACTACTCAACTGTGTGTACGATGCCACGGTGTGTTCTGTGCCTGATGTCGGCTGACTACTCAACTGTGTGTATGATGCCACGGTGTGTTCTGTGCCTGATGTTGGCTGACTACTCAACTGTGTGTACGATGCCAAGGTGTGTTCTGTGCCTGATGTTGGCTGACTACTTAACTGTGTGTACGATGCCACGGTGTGTTCTGTGCCTAATGTTGGCTGACTACTCAACTGTGTGTACGATGCCACGGTGTGTTCTGTGCCTGATGTTGGCTGACTACTCAACTGTGTGTATGATGCCACGGTGTGTTCTGTGCCTGATGTTGGCTGACTACTTAACTGTGTGTACGATGCCACGGTGTGTTCTGGTCCTGATGTCAGCTGACTTCTCAACAGTGTGTATGATGCCACGGTGTGTTCTGTGCCTGATGTTGGCTGACTACTCAACTGTGTGTACGATGCCACGGTGTGTTCTGGGCCTGATGTTGGCTGACTACTCAACTGTGTGTACGATGCCACGGTGTGTTCTGTGCCTGATGTTGGCTGACTACTCAACCGTGTGTATTCCACGGTGTGTTCTGTGCCTGATGTCGGCTGACTACTCAACTGTGTGTATGATGCCACGGTGTGTTCTGTGCCTGATGTAGGCTGACTACTCAACTGTGTGTATGATGCTACGGTGTGTTCTTGGCCTGATGTCGTCTGACTTCTCAACTGTGTGTACGATGCCACGGTGTGTTCGATGCCTGATGTCGGCTGAGTACTCAATTGTGTGTATTCCACGGTGTGTTCTGGGCCTGATGTTGGCTGACTACTCAACTGTGTGTACGATGCCACGGTGTGTTCTGTGCCTGATGTCGGCTGATTACTCGACTGTGTGTATTCCACGATGTGTTCTGGGCCTGATGTCGGCTGACTACTCAACTGTGTGTATGATGCCACGGTGTGTTCTGGGCCTGATGTCGGCTGACTTCTCAACTGTGTGTACGATGCCACGGTGTGTTCTAGGCCTGATGTCGGCTGATTACTCAATTGTGTGTATTCCACGGTGTGTTATGGGCCTGATTTAGGCTGACTACTTAACTTTGTGTACGATGCCACGGTGTGTTCTGTGCCTGATGTTGGCTGACTACTCAACTGTGTGTATTCCACGGTGTGTTCTGTGCCTGATGTTGGCTGACTACTCAACTGTGTGTATGATGACACGATATGTTCTGGTCCTGATGTCGGCTCATACTCAACTGTGTGTATGATGCCACGGTTTGTTCTGGGCCTGATGTAGGCTGACTACTCAACTGTGTGTATGATGCCACGGTGTGTTCTTGGCCTAATGTCGGCTCAATACTCAACCGTGTATGATGCCACGGTGTGTTCTGTGCCTGATGTTGGCTGACTACTCAACTGTGTGTATGATGCCACGGTGTGTTCTGGGCCTGATGTTGGCTGACTACTCAACTGTGTGTATGATGCCACGGTGTGTTCTGTGCCTGATGTTGGGTTGGCTGACTACTCAATTGTGTTTATGATGCCACGGTGTGTTCTGTGGCTGATGTTGGCTGACTACTCAACTGTGTGTGTGATGCCACGATGTGTTCTGGTCCTGATGCCGGCTCAATACTCAATTGTGTGTATGATGCCACGATGTGTTCTGTGTCTGATGTTGGCTGACTACTCAACTGTGTGTATGATGCCACGGTGTGTTCTGGTCCTGATGTCGGCTCAATACTCAACTGTGTGTTCTGTGCCACGGTGTGTTCTGGGCCTGATGTTGGCTCAATACTCAACTGTGTGTATGATGCCACGGTGTGTTCTGGTCCTGATGTCGGCTCAATACTCAACTGTGTGTATGATGCCACGGTATGTTCTTTGCCTGATGTTGGCTGACTACTCAACTGTGTGTACGATGCCACGGTGTCTTCTGTGCCTGATGTTGGCTGACTACCCAACTATGTGTATGATGCCACGGTGTGTTCTGGGCCTGATGTTGGCTGATTACTCAACTGTGTGTATTGCACGGTGTGTTTTGTGCCTGATGTTGGCTGACTACTCAACTGTGTGTATGATGCCACGGTGTGTTCTGTGCCTGATGTCGGCTGACTACTCAGCTGTGTGTATGATGCCACGGTGTGTTCTGTGCCTGATGTAGGCTGACTACGCAACTGTTTGGACGATGCCACGGTGTGTTCTGTGCCTTATGTTGGCTGATTACTCAACTTTGTGTACGATGCAACGGTGTGTTCTGTGCCTGATGTTGGCTGACTACTCAACTGTGTGTACGATGCCACGGTGTGTTCTGTGCCTGATGTTGTCTGACTTCTCAACTGTGTGTATGATGCCACGGTGTGTTCTGTGCCTGATGTTGGCTGACTATCAACTGTATGCACGATGCCACGGTGTGTTCTGTGCCTGATGTTGGCTGACTACTCAACTGTGTGTACGATGCCACGGTGTGTTCTGTTCCTGATGTTGGCCGACTACTTAACTGTGTGTATTCCACGGTGTGTTCTGGGTCTGATGTCGGCTGACTACTCAAATGTGTGTATGATGCCACGGTGTGTTCTGTGCCTGATGTAGGCTGACTACTCAACTGTGTGTATGATGCCACGGTGTGTTCTGGGCCTGGTGTCGGCTCAATACTCAACCGTGTATGATGCCACGGTTTGTTCTTTGCCTGATGTTGGCTGACTACTCAACTGTGTGTATGATGCCACGGTGTGTTCTGTGCCTGATGTTGGCTGACTACTCAACTGTGTGTGTGATGCCACGGTGTGTTCTGGGCCTGATGTCGGCTGACTACTCAACTGTGTGTATGATGCCACGGAGTCTTCTGTGCTTGATGTTGGCTGACTACTCAACTGTGTGTATGATGCCACGGTGTGTTCTGGGCCTGATGTCGGCTGACTACTCAACTGTGTTTATGATGCCACGGTGTGTTCTCTGACTGATGTTGGCTGACTACTCAACTGTGTTCTGGTCCTGATGTCGGCTGATTACTCATTTGTGTGTATTCCAAGGTGTGTTCTAGGCCTGATGTCGGCTGACTACTCAAGTGTGTGTATGATGCCAAGGTGTGTTCTGTGCCTGATGTTGGCTGACTACTCAACTGTGTGTATGATGCCACGGTGTGTTCTAGGCCTTATGTCGGCTGACTACTCAACTGTGTGTATTCCACGGTGTGTTCTGGGCCTGATGTCGTCTGACTTCTCAACTGTGTGTACGATGCCACGGTGCGTTCTAGGCCTGATGTCGGCTGATTACTCAATTGTGTGTATACCACGGTGAGTCTGGGGCTGATGTTGGCTGACTTCTCAACTGTGTGTACGATGCCACGGTGTGTTCTGTGCCTGATGTCGGCTGACTACTCGACTGTGTGTATTCCACGATGTGTTCTGGGCCTGATGTCGGCTGACCACTCAACTGTGTGTACGATGCCACGGTGTGTTCTAGGCCTGATTTCGGCTGACTACTCAACTGTGTGTATGATGCCACGGAGTCTTCTGTGCTTGATGTTGGCTGACTACTCAACTGTGTGTATGATGCCACGGAGTCTTCTGTGCTTGATGTTGGCTGACTACTCAACTGTGTGTATGATGCCACGGTGTGTTCTGGGCCTGATGTTGGCTGACTACTCAACTCTGTGTATTCCACGGCGTGTTCTGTGCCTGATGTTGGCTGACTACTCAACTGTGTGTATGATGCCACGGTGTGTTCTCAGAATGTTACGATTATCGCCGACATCCGATTGTCGGCGACCTTTAACAGATTTGTCGCCGACATCGATTGTCCCGGTCCGACTCGATTGTCGTTGGTACTGGACTACTGGTAGAGTCTATAAGACTAGCCGGTCGAGTTTTTCCGTTCCGTTTCGGTTACATCGAATTTTCACAAGACAAAAGTTGCACGATGTCGTCAAACGAAAGTGAACACGAGAAAAACATATTTCCTAGTGATGGTAATCGGTCATGGTTTTTACAATCGATTAATCGGACACGATCAGAGAGACTTCTCGATTGATTTATCGATTAATCGCTGTTCGTCCAAAATCTTGCAGTTGCAGAAGACATAAACAGACTGGCACAAAAAAACTTTCTCAACTATAAATCTTTCAACAACAGCCAACAAAGGGAATGAAAAAATGTGACTGATAGAGACAACCAACTGTTATAGACAAGTTGACATGAAACAGAATGAAATTCTGGAACATTTTCAGTCTGGCTGCTTATGAGTTATGACTAATGTTCTATTCAAAAAAGACAAATAAACAACGCTTAGCTAATTTTCAGTTGCTTTACTTGCTTATCTAGATAATATCTTTACATGTCAAACATAGCAGGTTTCACTGTAGTATGAGGTAATGTTTACTGGCAATTATTAAAACATACTATGAAAACTAGGATTTCTTTAAAAAAAACAACAACAATATTAAACGACCCAACTCCAATAAAAGTTACATATTTAGATAATTGTAACTCCATGAATACTGGAACTGCATACATACATTTAGAAAAAACTGACAATATGATTTTGAAGTTTCTTTGCCTGTTATTCCTATCTGGAATAAATTATAACTAAATAAATAAAAACTGAAAGGAACTAATACCTAGTACCAATTAGTACTAGTACCAATACAGAATTCTCAACAAAAATCTTTAGCCGACCATAGCATACTTTTCAATCACTTTTTAACAACTTCATTGTTAGCTCATGACTGTTCCTTAGAAGCAAATCTACCAGTAAGTTTTCATATTCATGTTCAGAAAAATCATCATGTCCACTTTTTCTGGGTTTATTCTTGATCTTTTTTTACCCACAATGTTGCCTGCAAGACTAAACACACGCTCACTAGGGACAGAACTTGCTGGTACAGCAAGAATTCTCTTCGCCAATTGAGCAAGACGAGGAAACATTGGTTCATTTACATTCCACCATTCTAACAATGTTAATGATGAATCTGTGGTTTTACTCTGAACATCAACGTAACGCTTTACTTCCAGCTCTATCAGATCCTGAACTGGAGTGTAACTTTCACCTGTAACAATAACATCTTGTAACCAATCATCCGAGTCCGAACACGTAATTTTTGGTATTTTCATCGGAACTGGTTCTTCAGTGTTCAAGTCAGACATCCCTTTTGGTGGCACAGGTAGCTCAGGTTCCACAGTTTCCACATGTGGTTCCTTTTTTACACGCACATTACCATGACACAAATTGTCTCGTATCAAGCCCATTGTTCTATCCTTGTCTTCAGGTGAAAGAAATGTCAACTCCTTAGTATCTGGGTTAAGGAATGCAGCAATCAATGCTAAGTCTTCTGATTCAGTTCTTGCATTCATTTCGTCTGACATCTTTGTTTTCACAACTTTTATAACTTCTGTATCATCCTCGCTAACTTTAATACATTTCATTATTTTCAGTTTTGTAGTAATTACTTTCTGCATGGTAGGGTTATTTTCAGCACACAATATTTTTGTTGCTCTTTCAAATGGTTCTAACAACAAAACAAGTTTCTCTGCCAGATTCTGTTCTTCAGCTGTGAATAAATTATTCTTTAGAGTTGCCGCCGCTGACTTAGAAATGTTTATATCATATGCCACAGCAACTATATAAGGCATTTGTTCCATTAAACGCTTTAACATCAACAGGGTACTGTTCCACCTAGTGATACAGTCCATGATCAATTTATGTCCAATATCGGTCTCACTTCAACAGTGTGCAGGATCTTTCTGCTTGGTCATCAAAAGATCAGTGGCAGACGAAGACTGGTGAAAATATTTTACAATTCTTCTACCTTTCTCAATAAACCTGGAAACTTCTGGAACAGCTAATGACTTTTTTACAACAAGATTAACCCTGTGTCCGTAGCAACCAAACTTTGTCAGAGCAAGTATCCTGATCGCCTTTTGTTCATTGGCTGCATTGTCAGTTATCACTGAAGTAACATGGCCAGCATCAGACATACCCCAAGCATTAATAGTATTCTGTAAATTCTTAGAAATATTTTCTCCCGAGTGTTGCCCTTCTATCTTCTTTGTTTGTAAAACCATGCTTTTAAGTTCCCAATCATCGGTTATTAAATGTCCGGTTACAGTGTCATAACTCTGAGTGTTGATACTTGTCCACCCGTCGTGTGTAAGACTAACACCTGGAGCAGCGTCAATTTCCTGTGATATTTTGTCACGCATTTCCACACTCTTTCTTTCTAGTGCCTTTAAAATTGTTGCTCTGCTGGGAAGAGTGTAACTGAAAAAAAAATAAAAAAAATTGTCAGGTATACCGATAAAACTGTGAAACAGTGTAGATCCAGATTAGCCGGCAAATCCATGCTTCTTGGTCAGAAATAATATAATGAATAAAAAGGCGAACTGTGTACATCCAGATCAGATGTGCCGGCTATTCCAGATCTAACCTGTTCACCCATGGAGTAAAGGTTTAATGCACTACCGTACACTGTAGGCGAGCAAAATATCCGATCTAGGCAGTGCTACATACAGGTTGAAATCCCACCAATTAAGACTCAGCAGGGATTGTATGCTCCTAAAATAAAGGTAAGTAATGGAATAGATTCAAATCAAGAATATTAACAGAAATAAACATATTTACCACCATTTAAATGTTAGGAAGGCTGTCACATTTCAGTATCCAACAGTATACATGCCTATCCATGTTCTACATTTACATGGTCAATTATTAAATCTACCGGTTTTTTGGATGTGTAAATAGTACAAGGAATAATACTGGCAGTTGGTAACAAACAGTTATTAGCTGAGACTAACTGCAGATCCTAACTGAAAAAGACATTAACATCATACTAAATAATTAATACAAACCCTGCATTAAGTTCCTTGACAAAGTCTTTGAAGAACTTGTTCTCAACCAAGCTCAAAGGTAAGGCTTTTCCAACAAGTAACTTTAACAGTAATTCATCAATATTATTCTGTTTTTCTTTTCGCATCGTTAGTGCAGGACTCTGAAAGTTGATCTGTGTTTGTCGAAGACTGGATTTCTTGGGCTCACTTGCTGATGTCGGCTGACCAACCAACAGTTTATGATTTGCATTAAGATGTTGCTGTAAATTGGTTGTATTTCCTGAAAAGAAATATAAAATTCCATTTTGGTGGTTGACTTATTTAAGCTTTATCACTGATCTTCCTTATAATGAAATTATTTAAAAAAAACCTGTTATTTTTTAAACTTATAAAAAATTAAAATGTTTTTAAACTAAAACTTCAGCTACCAATGTCTACTTTTAGTGCCCAGGCAACTTTTTGTTAAAATAAATATTTTTCTTTATAACAAGAAACAAGATTAGGATATGATAATAATGATACACAATCTGCACTTACTTATATATCAAGACACCTAATTAAAACTCTTCCAGTCACATGATACGGGAAGAAAAGTGTCAAAATAATCTATACATGTCGAACACTGCTCAAAATAAAATTTGCGTAGTACTAGGACGAAAGTTACAATGCAAGAGCGGCAATTCTGGACATTTTTATTACGTCACAAATCAAATTTTTAATATTCCATATTTTCTTCTCAAAACACGTGTCCTTTTTCATGTTGTGACTGTTTATTATTTTGACACTTTTCTTCCCGTTAAGATGGTATAAAAGACTTGATAAATTGTCCAGATTGGAATCGGTGCTCGATTTAACAAAACATGCAGACTGCAGTGGGTGGGGTACTGTACCTTGGTTGGCGTAGGTTTTTTGACATATTTTGCAAATTACTTTGGACATGTCCAGGTTTTCCTTCACAGGCGGACCTGCATTTAATTTCTGGACAATTTATCAAGTCTTTTATATCATCTTAACGGGAAGAAAAGTGTCAAAATAATAAACAGTCACAACATGAAAAATGACACGTGTTTTGAGAAGAAAATATGGAATATTAAAAATTTGATTTGTGACGTAATAAAAATGTCCAGAATTGCCGCTCTTGCATTGTAACTTTCGTCCTAGTACTACGCAAATTTTATTTTGAGCAGTTTTCGACACGTATAGATTATTTTGACACTTTTCTTCCCGTATCATGTGACTGGAAGAGTTTTAATTAGGTGTCTTGATATATAAGTAAGTGCAGATTGTGTATCATTATTATCATATCCTAATCTTGTTTCTTGTTATAAAGAAAAATATTTATTTTAACAAAAAGTTGCCTGGGCACTAAAAGTAGAGATTGGTAGCTGAAGTTTTAGTTTAAAAACATTTTGCTTTTTTATAAGTTTAAAAAATAACAGTTTTTTTTTTAAAATAATTTCATTATAAGGAAGATCAGTGATAAAGCTTAAATAAGTCAACCACCAAAATGGAATTTTATATTTCTTTTCAGGAAATACAACCAATTTACAGCAACATCTTAATGCAAATCCTAAACTGTTGGTTGGTCAGCCGACATCAGCAAGTGAGCCCAAGAAATCCAGTCTTCGACAAACACAGATCAACTTTCAGAGTCCTGCACTAACGATGCGAAAAGAAAAACAGAATAATATTGATGAATTACTGTTAAAGTTACTTGTTGGAAAAGCCTTACCTTTGAGCTTGGTTGAGAACAAGTTCTTCAAAGACTTTGTCAAGGAACTTAATGCAGGGTTTGTATTAATTATTTAGTATGATGTTAATGTCTTTTTCAGTTAGGATCTGCAGTTAGTCTCAGCTAATAACTGTTTGTTACCAACTGCCAGTATTATTACTTGTACTATTTACACATCCAAAAAACCGGTAGATTTAATAATTGGCCATGTAAATGTAGAACATGGATAGGCATGTATACTGTTGGATACTGAAATGTGACAGCCTTCCTAACATTTAAATGGTGGTAAATATGTTTATTTCTGTTAATATTCTTGATTTGAATCTATTCCATTACTTACCTTTATTTTAGGAGCATACAATCCCTGCTGAGTCTTAATTGGTGGGATTTCAACCTGTATGTAGCACTGCCTAGATCGGATATTTTGCTCGCCTACAGTGTACGGTAGTGCATTAAACCTTTACTCCATGGGTGAACAGGTTAGATCTGGAATAGCCGGCACATCTGATCAGGATGTACACAGTTCGCCTTTTTATTCATTATATTATTTCTGACCAAGAAGCATGGATTTGCCGGCTAATCTGGATCTACACTGTTTCACAGTTTTATCGGTATACCTGACAATTTTTTTTATTTTTTTTTCAGTTACACTCTTCCCAGCAGAGCAACAGTTTTAAAGGCACTAGAAAGAAAGAGTGTGGAAATGCGTGACAAAATATCACAGGAAATTGACGCTGCTCCAGGTGTTAGTCTTACACACGACGGGTGGACAAGTATCAACACTCAGAGTTATGACACTGTAACCGGACATTTAATAACCGATGATTGGGAACTTAAAAGCATGGTTTTACAAACAAAGAAGATAGAAGGGCAACACTCGGGAGAAAATATTTCTAAGAATTTACAGGATACTATTAATGCTTGGGGTATGTCTGATGCTGGCCATGTTACTTCAGTGACAACTGACAATGCAGCCAATGAACAAAAGGCGATCAGGATACTTGCTCTGACAAGGTTTGGTTGCTACGGACACAGGGTTAATCTTGTTGTAAAAAAGTCATTAGCTGTTCCAGAAGTTTCCAGGTTTATTGAGAAGGGTAGAAGAATTGTAAAATATTTTCACCAGTCTTCGTCTGCCACTGATCTTTTGATGACCAAGCAGAAAGATCCTGCACACTGTCGAAGTGAGACCGATATTGGACATAAATTGATCATGGACTGTATCACTAGGTGGAACAGTACCCTGTTGATGTTAAAGCGTTTAATGGAACAAATGCCTTATATAGTTGCTGTGGCATATGATATAAACATTTCTAAGTCAGCGGCGGCAACTCTAAAGAATAATTTGTTCACAGCTGAAGAACAGAATCTGGCAGAGAAACTTGTTTTGTTGTTAGAACCATTTGAAAGAGCAACAAAAATATTGTGTGCTGAAAATAACCCTACCATGCAGAAAGTAATTACTACAAAACTGAAAATAATGAAATGTATTAAAGTTAGCGAGGATGATACAGAAGTTATAAAAGTTGTGAAAACAAAGATGTCAGAAGAAATGAATGCAAGAACTGAATCAGAAGACTTAGCATTGATTGCTGCATTCCTTAACCCAGATACTAAGGAGTTGACATTTCTTTCACCTGAAGACAAGGATAGAACAATGGGCTTGATACGAGACAATTTGTGTCATGGTAATGTGCGTGTAAAAAAGGAACCACATGTGGAAACTGTGGAACCTGAGCTACCTGTGCCACCAAAAGGGATGTCTGACTTGAACACTGAAGAACCAGTTCCGATGAAAATACCAAAAATTACGTGTTCGGACACGGATGATTGGTTACAAGATGTTATTGTTACAGGTGAAAGTTACACCCCAGTTCAGGATCTGATAGAGCTGGAAGTAAAGCGTTACGTTGATGTTCAGCGTAAAACCACAGATTCATCATTAACTTTGTTAGAATGGTGGAAAGTAAATGAACCAATGTTTCCTCGTCTTGCTCAATTGGCGAAGAGAATTCTTGCTGTACCAGCAAGTTCTGTCCCTAGTGAGCGTGTGTTTAGCCTTGCAGGCAACATTGTGAGTAAAAAAAGATCAAGAATAAACCCAGAAAAAGTGGACATGATGATTTTTCTGAACATGAATATGAAAACTTACTGGTAGATTTGCTTCTAAGGAACAGTCATGAGCTAACAATGAAGTTGTTAAAAAGTGATTGAAAAGTATGCTATGGTCGGCTTAAGATTTTTGTTGAGATTTCTGTATTGGTACTAGTACTAATTGGTACTAGGTATTAGTTCCTTTCAGTTTTTATTTATTTAGTTATAATTTATTCCAGATAGGAATAACAGGCAAAGAAACTTCAAAATCATATTGTCAGTTTTTTCTAAATGTATGTATGCAGTTCCAGTATTCATGGAGTTACAATTATCTAAATATGTAACTTTTATTGGAGTTGGGTCGTTTAATATTGTTGTTGTTTTTTTTTAAAGAAATCCTAGTTTTCATAGTATGTTTTAAAAATTGCCAGTAAACATTACCTCATACTACAGTGAAACCTGCTATGTTTGACATGTAAAGATATTATCTAGATAAGCAAGTAAAGCAACTGAAAATTAGCTAAGCGTTGTTTATTTGTCTTTTTTGAATAGAACATTAGTCATAACTCATAAGCAGCCAGCCTGAAAATGTTCCAGAATTTCATTCTGTTTCATGTCAACTTGTCTATAACAGTTGGTTGTCTCTATCAGTCACATTTTTTCATTCCCTTTGTTGGCTGTTGTTGAAAGATTTATAGTTGAGAAAGTTTTTTTGTGCCAGTCTGTTTATGTCTTCTGCAACTGCAAGATTTTGGACGAACAGCGATTAATCGATTAATCAATCGAGAAGTCTCTCTGATCGTGTCCGATTAATCGATTGTAACAACCATGACCGATTACCATCACTAGTGTTCTGTGCCTTATGTCGGCTAACTACTCAACTGTGTGTATGATGCCACGGTGTGTTCTGTGCCTGATGTTGGCTGACTACTCAACTGTGTGTACGATGCCAAGGTGTGTTCTGTGCCTGATGTTGGCTAACTACTTAACTGTGTGTACGATGCCACGGTGTGTTCTGTGCCTGATGTAAGATCACTACTCAACCGTGTGTACGATGCCACGGTGTGTTCTGGTCCTGATGTCAGCTGGCTTCTCAACTGTGTGTATGATGCCACGGTGTGTTCTGTGCCTGATGTTGGCTGACTAATCAACTGTGTGTACGATGCCACGGTGTGTTCTGTGCCTGATGTTGGCTGACTACTCAACTGTGTGTACTATGCCACGGTGTGTTCTGTGCCTGATGTTGGCTGACTACTCAACTGTGTGTATTCCACGGTGTGTTCTGGGCCTGATATCGGCTGACTACTCAACTGTGTGTATGATGCCACAGTGTGTTCTGTGCCTGATGTAGGCTGACTACTCAACTGTGTGTATGATGCCACGGTGTGTTCTTGGCCTGATGTCGTCTGACTTCTCAACTGTGTGTACGAAGCCACGGTGTGTTCGATGCCTGATGTCGGCTGAGTACTCAATTGTGTGTATTCCACGGTGTGTTCTGGGCCTGATGTTGGCTGACTACTCAACTTTGTGTACGATGCCACGGTGTGTTCTGTGCAAGATGTCGGCTGACTACTCGACTGTGTGTATTCCACGATGTGTTCTGGGCCTGATGTCGGCTGACTACTCAACTGTGTGTATGATGCAACGGTGTGTTCTGGGCCTGATGTCGGCTGACTTCTCAACTGTGTGTACGATGCCACGGTGTGTTCTAGGCCTGATGTCGGCTGATTACTCAATTGTTTGTATTCCACGGTGTGTTCTGTGCCTGATTTTGGCTGACTACTCAACTGTGTGTATTCCACGGTGTGTTCTGGGCCTGATGTCGGCTGACTACTCAACTGTGTGTATGATGCCACAGTGTGTTCTGTGCCTGATGTAGGCTGACTACTCAACTGTGTGTATGATGCCACGGTGTGTTCTGGGCCTGATGTCGTCTGACTTCTCAACTGTGTGTATGAAGCCACGGTGTGTTCGATGCCTGATGTCGGCTGAGTACTCAATTGTGTGTATTCCACGGTGTGTTCTGCGCCTGATGTTGGCTGACTACTCAACTTTGTGTACGATGCCACGGTGTGTTCTGTGCCAGATGTCGGCTGACTACTCGACTGTGTGTATTCCACGATGTGTTCTGGGCCTGATGTCGGCTGACTACTCAACTGTGTGTATGATGCAACGGTGTGTTCTGGGCCTGATGTCGGCTGACTTCTCAACTGTGTGTACGATGGCACGGTGTGTTCTAGGCCTGATGTCGGCTGATTACTCAACTGTGTGTATTCCACGGTGTGTTCTGGGCCTGATGTAGCCTGACTACTCAACTGTGTGTACGATGACACGGTGTGTTCTGTGCCTGATGTTGGCTGACTACTCAACTGTGTGTATTCCACGGTGTGTTCTGTGCCTGATGTTGGCTGACTTCTCAACAGTGTGTACGATGACACGGTGTGTTCTGTGCCTGCTGTTGGCTGACTACTCAACTGTGTGTATGATGCCACGATATGTTCTGGTCCTGATGTCGGCTCAATACTCAACTGTGTGTATGATGCCACGGTGTGTTCTGGGCCTGATGTAGGCTGACTACTCAACTGTGTGTATGATGCCACGGTGTGTTCTGGTCCTGATGTCGGCTCAATACTCAACCGTGTTTGATGCCACGGTGTGTTCTGTGCCTGATGTTGGCTGACTACTCAACTGTTTGTATGATGCCACGGTGTGTTCTGGGCCTGATGTTGGCTGACTACTCAACTGTGTGTATTATGCCACGGTGTGTTCTGTGCCTCATGCCGGCTAAATACTCAATTGTGTGTATGATGCCACGATGTGTTCTGGGCCTGATATAGGCTGACTACTCAACTTTGTGTATGATGCCACGGTGTGTTCTGTGCCTGATCTCGGCTCAATACTCAACCGTGTATTATGCCACGGTGTGTTCTGTGCCTACTGTTTGCTGACTACTCAACTGTGTGTATGATGCCACGGTGTGTTCTGTGCCTGATGTTGGCTCACTACTCAACTGTGTGTATGATGCCACGGTGTGTTCTGTGCCTGATGTTGGCTGACTACTCAACTGTGTGTATGATGCCACGATGTGTTCTGGTTCTGATGTCGGCTCAATACTCAATGGTGTGTATGATGTCACGATGTGTTCTGGGCCTGATATAGGCTGACTACTCAACTGTGTGTATGATTCACCGGTGCGTTCTGGGCCTGATGTCGGCTCGATACTCAACCGTGTATGATGCCACGGTGTGTTCTGTGCCTGATGTTGGCTGACTACTCAACTGTGTGTATTCCACGGTGTGTTCTGGGCCTGATGTCGGCTGACTACACAACTGTGTGTACGATGCCACGGTGTGTTCTGTGATTGATGTTGGCTGACTACTCAACTCTGTGTACGATGCCACGGTGTCTTCTGGTCCTGATGTCGGCTGACTACTCAACAGTGTGTATGATGCCACGGTGTGTTCTGTGCCCGATGTTGGCTCACTACTCAATTGTATGTATGATGCCACGGTGTGTTCTGGTCCTGATGTTGGCTGACTACTCAACTGTGTGTATGAAGCCACGGTGTGTTCTGGTCCTGATGTTGGCTGAATACTCAACTGTGTGTTTGATGCCACGGTGTGTTCTGTGCCTGATGTCGGCTGACTACTCAACTGTGTGTATAACGCCACGGTGTGTTCTGATCCTGATGTTGGCTACTACTCAAGTGTGTGTATGATGCCACGCTGTCTTCTGTGCCTGGTGTTGGCTGACTACTCAACTGAGTGTACGATGCCACGGTGTGTTCTGTGCCTGATGTTGGCTGACTACTCAACTGTGTGTACCATGCCACGGTGTGTTCTGTGCCTGAAGTTGGCTGACTACTCAACTGTGTGTATGATGCCAAGGTGTGTTCTGTGCCTAATGTTGGCTGACTTCTCAACTGTGTGTATGATGCCACGGTGTGTTCTGTGTCTGATGTTGGCTGACTACTCAACTGTGTGTACGATGCCATGGTGTGTTCTGGTCCTGATGTTGGCTGACTACTCAGCTGTGTGTATGATGCCACGGTGTGTTCTGTGCCTGATGTTGGCTGACTACTCAACTATGTGTATGTTGCCACGGTGTGTTCTGGGCCTGATGTCGGCTCAATACTCAACTGTGTGTACGATGCCACGATGTGTTCTGTGCCTGATGTTTGCTGACTAATCAACTGTGTGTATGATGCCACGGTGTGTTCTGTGCCTGATGATGGCTGACTACTCAACTGTGTGTATTCCACGGTGTGTTCTGTGCCTGATGTTGGCTGACTACTCAACTCTGTGTATGATGCCACGATGTGTTCTGTGCCTGATGATGGCTGACTACTCAACTGTGTGTATTATGCCACGGTGTGTTCTGGTCCTGATGTCGCCTCAATACTCAACCGTGTATGATGCCACGGTGTGTTCTGGACCTGATGTCGGCTAAATCCTCAACTGTGAGTATTATGTCACGGTGTGTTCTGTGCCTGATGTCGGCTGACTACTCAACTGTGTGTACTATGCCAAGGTGTGTTCTTTGCCTGATGTCGGCTGACTACTGAACTGTGTGTATGATGCCCCGGTGTTTTCTGTGCCTGATGTTGGCTGACTACTCAACTGTGTGTATGTTGCCACGGTGTGTTCTGTGCCTGATGGTGGCTGACTACTCATCTGTGTGTACGATGCCACGGTGTGTTCTGGTCCTGATGTCGGCTGACCACTCAAATGTGTGTACGATGCCAAGGTGTGTTCTGGTCCTGATGTTGGCTGACTACTCAACTGTGTGTACGATGCTCCGGTGTGTTCTGGTCCTGATGTCGGCTGACTACTCAACTGTTTGTACGATGCCAAGGTGTGTTCTGGGCCTAATTTCGGCTCTATACTCAACCGTGTATGATACCACGGTGTGTTCTGTGCCTGATGTTGGCTGACTACTCAACTGTGTGTATGATGCCACGGTGTGTTCTGTGCCTGATGTTGGCTGACTTCTCAACTGTGTGTACGATGCCATGGTGTGTTCTGTGTCTGATGTCGGCTGACTACTCAACTGTGTGTATAATGCCACGATATGTTCTGATCCTGATGTCGGCTGACTACTCAACTGTGTGTATGATGCCACGATATGTTCTGGTCCTGATGTCGGCTCAATACTCAACTGTGTGTATGATGCCACGGTGTGTTCTGGGCCTGATGTAGGCTGACTACTCAACTGTGTGTATGATGCCACGGTGTGTTCTGGGCCTGATGTTGGCTCAATACTCAACCGTGTATGATGCCACGGTGTGTTCTGTGCCTGATGTTGGCTGACTACTCAACTGTTTGTATGATGCCACGGTGTGTTCTGGGCCTGATGTTGGCTGACTACTCAACTGTGTGTATTATGCCACGGTGTGTTCTGTGCCTGATGTTGGCTGACTACTCAACTGTGTGTATGATGCCATGCTGTGTTCTGTGCCTGATGTTGGCTGAAAACTCAACTGTGTGTATGATGCCACGATGTCTTCTTGTCCTCATGCCGGCTCAATACTCAATTGTGTGTATGATGCCACGATGTGTTCTGGGCCTGATATAGGCTGACTACTCAACTTTGTGTATGATGCCACGGTGTGTTCTGTGCCTGATGTCGGCTCAATACTCAACCGTGTATTATGCCACGGTGTGTTCTGTGCCTAATGTTGGCTGACTACTCAACTGTGTGTATGATGCCACGGTGTGTTCTGTGCCTGATGTTGGCTCACTACTCAACTGTATGTATGATGCCTCGGTGTGTTCTGTGCCTGATGTTGGCTGACTACTCAACTGTGTGTATGATGCCACGATGTGTTCTGGTCCTGATGTCGGCTCAATACTCAATGGTGTGTATGATGCCACGATGTGTTCTGGGCCTGATAGAGGCTGACTACTCAACTGTGTGTATGATTCCAAGGTGCGTTCTGGGCCTGATGTCGGCTCAATACTCAACTGTATGTATGATGCCTCGGTGTGTTCTGTGCCTGATGTTGGCTGACTACTCAACTGTGTGTATGATGCCACGATGTGTTCTGGTCCTGATGTTGGCTGACTACTCAACTGTGTGTATGATGCCACGATGTGTTCTGGGCCTGATAGAGGCTGACTACTCAACTGTGTGTATGATTCCAAGGTGCGTTCTGGGCCTGATGTTGGCTGACTACTCAACTGTGTGTACGATGCCACGCTGTGTTCTGTGCCTGATGTTGGCTGACTACTCAACTGTGTGTACGATGCCACGGTGTGTTCTGGGCCTGATGTTGGCTGACTACTCAACTGTGTGTATCATGCCACGATGTGTTCTGTGCCTGATGTTGGCTGACTACTCAACTGTGTGTACGATGCCACGCTGTGTTCTGGTCCTGATGTCGGCTGACTTCTCAACTGTGTGTACGATGCCACGGTGTGTTCTGGTCCTGATGTCGGCTGACTTCTCAACTGTGTGTATGATGCCACGGTGTGTTCTGTGCCCGATGTTGGCCGACTACTCAACTGTATGTATGATGCCACGGTGTGTTCTGGTCCTGATGTTGGCTGAATACTCAACTGTGTGTATGATGCCACGGTGTGTTCTGGTCCTGATGTTGGCTGACTACTCAACTGTGTGTATGATGCCACGGTGTGTTCTGGGCCTGATGTCGGCTGACTACTCAACTGTGTGTATGATGCCACGGTGTGTTCTGGGCCTGATGTCGGCTGATTACTCAACTGTGTGTATGATGCCACGGTGTGTTCTGTGCCTGATGTCGGCTGACTACTCAACTGTGTGTATAATGCCACGGTGTGTTCTGATCCTGATGTTGGCTACTACTCAACTGTGTGTACGATGCCACGCTGTGTTGTGTGCCTGATGTTGGCTGACTACTCATCTGTGTGTACGATGCCACGGTGTGTGCTGTGCCTGATGTTGGCTGACTACTCAACTGTGTGTACGATGCGACGGTGTGTTCTGTGCCTGATGTTGGATGACTACTCAACTGTGTGTACCATGCCACGGTGTGTTCTGTGCCTGATGTTGGCTGACTACTCAACTGTGTGTACGATGCCACGGTGTGTGCTGTGCCTGATGTTGGCTGACTACTCATCTGTGTGTACGATGCCACGGTGTGTGCTGTGCCTGATGTTGGCTGACTACTCAACTGTGTGTACGATGCGACGGTGTGTTCTGTGCCTGATGTTGGATGACTACTCAACTGTGTGTACCATGCCACGGTGTGTTCTGTGCCTGATGTTGGCTGACTACTCATCTGTGTGTACGATGCCACGGTGTGTGCTGTGCCTGATGTTGGCTGACTACTCATCTGTGTGTACGATGCCACGGTGTGTGCTGTGCCTGATGTTGGCTGACTACTCAACTGTGTGTACGATGCGACGGTGTGTTCTGTGCCTGATGTTGGCTGACTACTCAACTGTGTGTACGATGCCAAGGTGTTTTCTGTGCCTGATGTTGGCTGACTACTCAACTGTGTGTATGATGCCAAGGTGTGTTCTGTGCCTGATGTTGGCTGACTTCTCAACTGTGTGTATGATGCCACGGTGTGTTCTGGTCCTGATGTCGGCTGACTACTCAACTGTGTGTACGATGCCATGGTGTGTTCTGGTCCTGATGTTGGCTGACTACTCAGCTGTGTGTATGATGCTAAAGTGTGTTCTGTGATTGATGTTGGCTGACTACTCAACTATGTGTATGTTGCCACGGTGTTCTGTGCCTGATGTCGGCTCAATACTCAACTGTGTGTATGATGCCACGATGTGTTCTGTGCCTGATGTCTGCTGACTAATCAACTGTGTGTATGATGCCACGGTGTGTTCTGTGCCTGATGTTGGCTGACTACTCAACTGTGTGTATGATGCCACGGTGTGTTCTGTGCCTGATGTTGGCTGACTATCAACTGTGTGTACGATGCCACGGTGTGTTCTGGTCCTGATGTCGGCTGACTACTCAACTGTGTGTACGATGTCACTGTGTGTTCTGTGCCTGATGTTGGCTGACTACTCAACTGTGTGTACGATGCTCCGGTGTGTTCTGGTCCTGATGTCGGCTGACTACTCAACTGTGTGTACGATGCCAAGGTGTGTTCTGTGCCTGAAGTTGGCTGACTACTCAACTGTGTGTACGATGCCAAGGTGTGTTCTGTGCCTGAAGTTGGCTGACTACTCAACTGTGTGTACGATGCCACGGTGTGCTCTGGGACTGATGTTGGCTGACTACTCAACTGTGTGTATGATGCCCTGGTGTGTTCTGTGCCTGAAGTTGGCTGACTACTCAACTGTGTGTATGATGCCACGGTGTGTTCTGTGCCTGATGTTGGCTACTACTCAACTGTGTGTACGATGCCACGGTGTGTTCTATGCCTGATGTTGGCTGACTACTCAACTGTGTGTACGATGCCATGGTGTGTTCTGGACCTGATGTCGGCTGACTACTCAACTGTGTGTACGATGCCACGGTGTGTTCTGTGCCTGATGTTGGCTGACTACTCAACTGTGTGTATGATTCCACGGTGCGTTCTGGGCCTGATGTCGGCTCAATACTCAACCGTGTATGATGCCACGGTGTGTTCTGTGCCTGATGTTGGCTGACTACTCAACTGTGTGTATTCCACGGTGTGTTCTGTGCCTGATGTTGGCTGACTACTCAACTGTGTGTACGATGCCACGGTGTGTTCTGGGCCTGATGTCGGCTGACTACTCAACTGTGTGTACGATGCCACGGTGTGTTCTGGTCCTGATGTCGGCTGACTACTCAACTGTGTGTACGATGCCACGGTGTGTTCTGGTCCTGATGTCGGCTGACTACTCAACTGTGTGTACGATGCCACGCTGTGTTCTGTGCCTGATGTCGGCTGACTACTCAACTGTGTGTATGATGCCACGGTGTGTTCTGTGCCTGATGTTGGCTGACTACTCAACTGTGTGTACGATGCCACGGTGTGTTCTGGTCCTGATGTCGGCTGACTACTCAACTGTGTGTACGATGCCACGGTGTGTTCTGTGCCTGATGTTGGCTGACTACTCAACTGTGTGTACGATGCCACGGTGTGTTCTGTGCCTGATGTTGGATGACTACTCAACTGTGTGTACGATGCCACGGTGTGTTCTGTGCCTGATGTCAGCTGACTACTCAACTGTGTGTACCATGCCACGGTGTGTTCTGTGCCTGATGTTGGCTGACTTCTCAACTGTGTGTATGATGCCACGGTGTGTTCTGGTCCTGATGTCGGCTGACTACTCAACTGTGTGTACGATGCCATGGTGTGTTCTGATCCTGATGTTGGCTGACTACTCAGCTGTGTGTATGATGCAAAAGTTTTTTTTGTGCCTGATGTTGGCTGACTACTCAACTATGTGTATGTTGCCACGGTGTTCTGTGCCTGATGTCGGCTCAATACTCAACTGTGTGTATGATGCCACGATGTGTTCTGTGCCTGATGTTTGCTGACTAATCAACTGTGTGTATGATGCCACGGTGTGTTCTGTGCCTGATGTTGGCTGACTATCAAGTGTGTGTACGATGCCACGGTGTGTTCTGGTCCTGATGTCGGCTGACTACTCAACTGTGTGTACGATGTCACTGTGTGTTCTGTGCTTGATGTTGGCTGACTACTCAACTGTGTGTACGATGCTCCGGTGTGTTCTGGTCCTGATGTCGGCTGACTACTCAACTGTGTGTACGATGCCACGGTGTGTTCTGTGCCTGACGTTGGCTGACTACTTAACTGTGTGTATTCCACGGTGTTCTGGGCCTGATGTTGGCTGACTACTCAACTGTGTGTATGATGCCACGGTGTGTTCTGTGCCTGATGTTGGCTGACTACTCAACTGTGTGTATGATGCCACGGTGTGTTCTGTGCCTGATGTTGGCTGACTACTCAACTGTGTGTACGATGCCACGGTGTGTTCTGGGCCTGATGTTGGCTGACTACTCGACTGTGTGTACGATGCCACGGTGTGTTCTGGTCCTGATGTCGGCTGACTACTCAACTCTTTGTATGATGCCACGGTGTGTTCTGTGACTGATGTTGGCTGACTACTCAACTGTGTGTACGATGCCACGGTGTGTTCTGTGCCTGATGTTGGCTGACTACTCGACTGTGTGTACGATGCCACGGTGTGTTCTGTGCCTGATGTCGGCTGACTACTCAACTCTTTGTATGATGCCACGCTGTGTTCTGTGCCTGATGTTGGCTGACTACTCAACTGTGTGTACGATGCCACGGTGTGATCTGGGACTGATGTTGGCTGACTACTCAACTGTGTGTATGATGCCCTGGTGTGTAGTGGGCCTGATGTCGGCTCAATACTCAACCGTGTATGATGCCCCGGTGTGTTCTGTGCCTGATGTTTGCTGACTACTCAACTGTGTGTATGATGCCACGGTGTGTTCTGTGCCTGATGTTGGCTGACTACTCAACTGTGTGTACGATGCCACGGTGTGTTCTGGACCTGATGTCGGCTGACTACTCAACTGTGTGTACGATGCCACGGTGTGTTCTGTGCCTGATGTTGGCTGACTACTCAACCGTGTATGATGCCACGGTGTGTTCTGTGCCTGATGTTGGCTGACTACTTAACTGTGTGTATTATACGGTGTTCTGGGCCTGATGTTGGCTGACTACTCAACTGTGTGCCACGGTGTGTTCTGTGCCTGATGTTGGCTGACTACTCAACTGTTTGTTCAATGCTCCGGTGTTTTCTGGTCCTGATGTCGGCTGACTACTCAACTGTGTGTACGATGCCACGGTGTGTTCTGGGCCTGATGTCGGCTGACTACTCAACTGTGTGTATGATGCCACGGTGTGTTCTGTGCCTGATGTTGACTGACTACTCAACTGTGTGTATTCCACGTTGTTCTGGGCCTGATGTTGGCTGACTACTCAACTGTGTGTATGATGCCACGGTGTGTTCTGTGACTGATGTTGGCTGACTACTCAACTGTGTGTACGATGCCACGGTGTGCTCTGGTCCTGATGTTGGCTGACTACTCAACTGTGTGTACGATGTTACGGTGTGTTCTGGTCCTGATGTTGGCTGACTACTCAATTGTGTGTATGATGCCACGGTGTGTTCTGGGCCTGATGTCGGCTGACTACTCAACTGTGTGTATGATGCCACGGTGTGTTCTGTGCCTGATGTTGGCTGACTACTCAACTTTGTGTATGATGCCACGGTGTGTTCTGGGCCTGATGTAGGCTCACTACTCAACTGTGTGTATGATGCCACGGTGTGGTTTGGGCCTGATGTCGGCTCAATACTCAACCGTGTATGATGCCACGGTGTGTTGTGTGCCTGATGTTAACTGACTACTCAACTGTGTGAATGATGCCACGGTGTGTTCTGTGCCTGATGTTGGCTGACTACTCAACTGCGTGTACGATGCCACGGTGTGTTGTGTGCCTGATGTTGGCTGACTACTCAACTATGTGTATGATGTCACGGTGTGTTCTGGGCCTGATGTCGGCTGATTACTCAATTGTGTGTATTCCACGGTGTGTTCTGGGCCTGATGTTGGCTGACTACTCAACTGTGTGTATGATGCCACGATGTGTTCTGTGCCCGATTTTGGCTTACTACTTAACTGTGTGTATAATGCCACGGTGTGGTTTGGTCCTGATGTCGGCTCACTACTCAACTGTGTGTACGATGCCACGATGTGTTCTGGGCCTGATGTCGGCTGACTACTCGACTGTCTGAATGATGCCACGGTGTGTTCTGGGCCTAATGTCGGCTGACTACTCAACTGTGTGTATGATGCCACGGTGTGTTCTGGGCCTAATATCGGCTGACTACTCAGCTGTGTGTATTCCACGGTGTGTTCCGGTACAGAAATTTCTATCTTGTGTGTGGGAATATGTGTTACATGTAATTGATAGTCTATAGGTGCAGTGTGCTGCAAAACCTCTGATAATCCTGTACAAACATTTGAAACTTGTGGGTCTATTTTAATGCTGACAGAAACCTCTTTAGATGTACGAGTAGTGCCATCAAAGCAATCTATTTCTACCCGGTTCTACAATGACATTGTTCTTAAACCATCTGTGCACACAGCTCTGGTTGTGATAGATGCTTATTACATATTAAAGCAAATAATCGGTATCATTATCTTCCAAGCCATGGATTAAGTCCGGACCAATTACTGTGTCTTTATCTGTTGTGTAAAAATACTCATTGTCAGTGTCCAACAAATATGTGTTATTATTTTTGGATAAGGACATAACTATAAAGCCATTGTCATAAATACTTAAATCAGACTGATCCTCGATGTCTGGCAGATGACACCTAGAAACACAATTGTTGTATGAACTGCATATCAAAGTACTAGTTGAACTGGAGTAGACTGACTGTGTGGGTTTTCCATACTTGACATCGATAGTGCCCACTGGTTCATTAGTGACAAAGTACGATTTCTTTGTGTGTGCTTGACATGTTTGTCCTTCAGATTCATTTTTAACGTCCTGTGGTGTCTGTAACACATTAGTTGTTACGTAAAGATGACACTGTGATGGATACAGCCCATTTGATGTCAGATACTCTATTTAAGAACAAGGTTCACCATCTTTATTTGTAAACTGTGAGATCTCTTCACCTCTGGGGTCAGTGAGTGTAACTGACATGGAACTTATATCACCAAAGTAACTTTTGCCATCCTTAAAACATTTTTCCCTTGTTCAATGATTTGCTCAACAGTTATTTGTTCTTCAGCTTTACAAATGAAAGTTCTATTTCCTCCACCTTTTGCATTTGTTACTACACGGAATGCATTTCGGTTAAAGTGTTGCCATCCAAGGTGAACTTTATATTCAGATCGCCGACCACGCCCACGCTACTTCTTACAAGGGGTTCAACGCGTCCCTGAAAAAAAGAGAAATCAAATGCTTAAATCTGATTATGATTGAGCAAAAACAAAACCTATGCATATGAATAGCAAACCTTTGTGTCAAACATTAAATACAAAAATACAAAACTTTATTAATGACCTGACATACTATGTTGATGTTGTGTTATAATCTAAAGATATTAGTTTCCAGAATTATACTTATGATAACCTTGATTTTTTTGGCTAGCGTTCTCGGCGTTATTAACCCTTTGCCTATCAATAACGCCTTTTAAAGCCTTTTGACCCCCCCCCCCCCCCCTCACCTTTCAGAGCCCTACAAATGTCTTGATTCCAAAAGAGAATTTAAGTTTTAAAGTTGTTTAGGTTCAGACATTTTACAACTTATGATTTTGAAAATCCGATGTAAGCATAGGTTTACTAATGTTCTTGACAATGGAGAGATGAAGTTGTTATCAAGTACTGATTTCAAATAATATTTGACTGGCAGCTTATTATTCATTATTTGACATCAGTAATTGACAACAAGTTCAACTTTTCATTGTTTTTGTGTTTGATACAGCCTTATTTACGGAAGCCCTGGACGGACATTTATTATTTATATGTTATCATTTATTAATTATAATTTATAATTTATGACTTATAAGTTATTATTTGTTACTTATAAGTTATTATTTATTTGGCATGGCTTCGAGCGCATCATTCGAGAGCATGGTCTTTTGTGAATAAGACGTACAGTTATTTTTCACAGAAATGGAATGAAGCTTCCCTGTTTCATCGAAATTAATTGAGTAAGTATTCCTTATGAAAATTATGTAAAAACGAACCTTAATTTTGATAATACATTTAGTACATTTAAAATAATATATATAAAGGTGCTGCTAAATGAGTAAAAAATGGTGTGTCTATCTAAAAAATCTGTAGTATTATTTAAAAACAATTCAATAGTTCTTACTCTATTTTACTACATATTTTAAATACCATACACCATATAATCCCTCAAAAGCTATAAGATGAGGAGTAGAAGTCTGCTTTTTCAAATCAAGTACTTATATAATGCATTCTAAATACTAACAATTGAAAGCCGACTGAAGTACAGAAGTATATTTAGCAAGCGTTTGAGATCTCCAACAGCATATTTTAGAATATGAAATACCTTATATGTACCATTTGTAGAGTAATCAAATATATATTTCAGCAGAATTTAAGTTATAGCACAGTAAATAACCCACCTAATGAAATACTTATCTGATTCATGCCACTTTCCTCTTTTCAGATTTCGACGGCCGTGCTTTTGTAGTCTTGTCTGGCTTATATGTTGACAATAGACTTGTCTATGGCAGCAGGACCTCATATGTACGATCAGACAGTCATGATGCATCGAGCAGACTTCAGAAGATCAAGGAGTATTTTTTCGCGGGATTTAAATACTGTGAAATTGTTCTTATATTATACAGATGTCACAATATCAGCATAAGTATTCGGCATTTAAAACGCATTTTAAAAGTAAACAACTTTCGCCGTCGAAATGTTGAAAGTACACCATTTGAAGACGTTTAGAATATAATTACAAAAGAAATTCAGTTAAGTGGACAGGGTATTGGCTACAGAAGCATGTGGCGACGTTTGGAAAATGATTATAAAATAAAGGTGAAAAGAAATGAAGTAATGCGTATAATTAGAGAAGTAGATCCCGAAGGTGTTTTATCCCGTAAAGCAAACAGACTAAAGAGAAGACGGTATAATGTAAAGGGTCCGAATTTCGTCTGGCATATAGACGGTTAAGATAAACTAAAACCATTTGGATTCTGCATTCATGGGGCTATAGATGGATAAAGTCGTAGAATAATGTGGCTGGAGGTCGGAGCAAGTAACACTGACCAAAATGTATCGCATTCTATTATCTTTATACTATTAAGAAAATGAAATGTGCTCCGCGAGTTATACGAGGCGATTGTGGAACTGAAAATTCGAATATTAGCTTCTTACAACCGCTTCTTCGCTATAATTACAGGGACTCATTGGCGGGTATGAAAAGTACGGGAAAAGTACTTCGAATCAGAGAATTGAAGGGTGGTGGAGTTACTTAAGGCGACAGGAAGTTAATTGGTGCATTAATAAATTGAAGATTTACGAGACCGTGGCAGGTTTGATTCTCTGCATCCAATTCACGTGGAATGTTTAAGATTTTGTCTCATGGATGTTTTGCAAGCAGAACTGGATCGCATAGTAGACCACTGGAATTTTCATAACATACGCGCCCAAAAGATGTACCGGGAGCTTCCTTGTGGTAAACCATTTGTGCTCCATCACGTTCCGGAATTGTGGGGACAGGACCTTGGAAACCAGTTGACTTGGATGACGTGGAGTTGTGCCTGGAATTGTATGCTCGCCCAAAAAAAAACATGTAGTAATGTGTTCACTGAATTAGCATATTGCTTCAAACCAGACTTTCAAAAACCAAGTAACGCAGAGGATGGTTTCAGACTGTATGAGGAATTAATATCGTGTTATGATGCTGAAGTCAATCACATTAACTAAGAAGTTCTGCCTAGCTATTTACACAGCTGCTAGTGATTTACTGTTATGCCATACATGTACACCTACACAAAATGTCCCAGTTAAGGTTATTTTGCAAAATAATTATGTAGATAACGGCATAATGTGCATTTATAGCAGTAAAACAGATGTAACTAATAATGTACAAAAATACTAATTCTTTTTTATTACATATTATGTTTCTCCAGGATCTGCCCCCACAAGAACAAAGCAGAAGTTATAAATAATAAGTGATAAATTATAAGTAATACATTATAAGTTATACATAATAAGTAATAAATAATAAGTTATAAGTATTTGTTTATAAGTAACAAGTAATAAATAAAAAGTAATAATTAATAAATTACAAGTATAAAAATACACTGGTAATTGAAATCAATTTTCTATTTGGCTTTTCAAAGCACAGCAAGACCGATATAAATCCCTTTTGCTTACACATGTAACTATTTAAAATAAAACTGTACATTCTCGTTAAGATCAAAGGCATTAGGTGTGTACCCTTGTCAGTATATCCGCCTCTTGGATAAAAAAATCACAGTGTAAAATATTTTTTCTCAGGAAGAAATTATTTTGGCTTACGATACTGTTCCCCCATCGTTCAAGATTGTTAAAATTATGCCCCTGGGGTGAAACAGTTTTTTGAAATGACGAAAAATAATTAAACAAAATACTTTTTCACTATTGAAACCATTTGTACACACAATTGTGATTTTCGTAGCATTATTTTAGGATAGTCACATCTAAAGCATATATGAGCCTGTGTTTTTTTTTGGTAACCTGAGCACAACATGCTCATGGTGAGCTATTGTGATGGGCTGGTATTCGTGTGTTCTAAAGTCCGTTGTCAACTTTTCTTTAATGGACATCTCCTACTAAACCTCTTAACGAATTTCGGCCATACTTCACAGGAATTATGCTTGGGTGACCTTTTATCAACATTTGGTCCATTGCATAATTTAATAGGACACAGGAGCAAAGATAGAAAAAATCTTCTTGTCTGTAACAACAGCAAGGCCTCGGCTTTAGTATTTGGTATAAAGCATCATCTTGTAGTCATCTACCAAGATTGTTTTAATTATACTAGTTGGGGTCAAATTGGCCTCGCCCCAGGGGTCATAAGTGACATCCATAGTGCCCACTGGTTCATTATTGACCAAATACGATTTCTTTGTGTGTGCTTGACATGTTTGTCCTTCAGATTCATTTTTAACGTCCTGTGGTGTCTGTAACACTTAAGTTCTTAAGTAAAGATAACACTGTGATGGGCACAGCCCATTTGATGTCAGATACTCTTTGTAAGAACAAGGTTCATCATCTAAATTTGTAAACTGTGAGATCTCTTCACCTCTTGGGTCAGTGAGTGTAACTGACATCGAACTTATATCACCAAAGTAACTTTTGCCATCCTTAAAAACATGTTTTCCCTTGTTCAATGATTTGCTCAACAGTTATTTGTTCTTCAGCTTTACAAATGAAAGTTCTATTTCCTCCACCTTTTGCATTTGTTACTACACGGAATGCATTTCGGTTGAAGTTTTGCCATCCAAGGTGAACTTTATATTCAGATCGCCGACCACGCCCACGCCCACTTGATACATGGCGTTCAACACGTCCCTGAAAAAAGAGAAATCCAATGCTTAAATCTGACTATGATTGAGCAAAAACAAAACATATGCATATGTATAGCAAACCTTTGTGTCAAACATTAATTACAAAATAGTTAAAACTTTATTAATGACCTGGCATACTATGTTGATGTTGTGTTATAAGCTTAAGATATTAGTTACCAGGATTATAATTATGTTAGAGGATCACAGCATTAAAAGCAATATAATCCTAAGTATATCTTCCTCAAAGTTATTCAGTGCATACCCTTGTCAGTCACCCCAGCTATGTCCCTGGATGAAAGATGAAAAAAACAAGAGGAAGTTGACAGGGTTAGGCAGCTCATCTGATCCTTCAGTTCTCCTCTAGTATTGGCTGGATTTTGACCACCAGGGTAGTATGAATTTTAACAAACCACTAGTAAATGCAAAAAATCAACTATAAAAACTCTAGACCTTGTGGTCGAAGACCAGAAGTTATTGGAGGTTTTCAAGATATAATTCAGTGTAAAACATGTGACCCCCCCCCAGGAAGGGACAACTCTACATAAAAATAATAGGAAAGAAAATTACAAACCTTCACTCATCTCCGTTCAGGTTGCCGCCAACAAAGGAGAAAACGGGAACAATTAATAAATGATAAGTTATCAATTATAAGTAATAAATAATGAGTTATAAATTATAAGTAATTAGAAATAACATATAAATAATAAGTAATAAATGTCCCTCCAGGGCTTCCGTACTTATTTCTGTAAATAATAGGAAATAAAATTAAAAACCTTTTCGTCACTCATCTCCGTTCAGGTTGCCGCCAACAAAGGAGAAAACGGAACCAATTAATAAATGATCAGTTATAAATTATAAGTAATAAATAATGAGTTATAAATTATAAGTAATAAGAAATAACATATAAATAATAAGTAATAAATGTCCCTCCAGGGCTTCCGTAATTAAATGAGCGCAATATGTATATATGTATTTGCCTTTCCACATGTTATTACTCTTATCGGATATGACAAACGGGTATAGCGTTTAAAAGATTAATATTTTACAATTGTTAGTTGTGTATATAATAAAAATATCATTCTCTTTTTTACAAAAATTCGGGCCAAATAAAAACAAGATTACTTAATGCATAGGTTTGGTCTGGATTAAACCGGACGGACGCAAGCACTAACGGAAAGACGCAAAAATTCACGCACATACACCGAACCGCCAATGTAACAACTCAGTTTAGTTCACCGCGAGCGGACTCGAACAAAATTATGTTCTGCTAAATATTGCAAACTAGTGTTAACATTACGCTCCCCGGAGTTAGGTAGCGTGGGCAGTTTTATGTATAGGAGTTCAAAGTACTTATTTAACCTGGGTTTTATCAGTATTAAACTTCCCTGTTAAATTGCGTTTAGTTTTAAATTAAAGTAGCTGATATAAGTCAGCCAAATCATCAGCAAAAAAAGATAATATCAAGTTAAATGGCTGCTGTGAATTCTCAATCGAATCATGTTGTCGGTACAAATGTTCGTGATGTAATCGACAGACACTGGATGGAGCTGAGCAGAATAAAGATTGGGGATATAATAGATTCTCTTATCCACAACAAAGTGTTGTCTGCAGAGCAATATGATGATATCAAGTCACAATCTACAGACAATGATGTCATGAGAGGGGTGCTAAAGTACCTTCAGGTATGTTAAATTCAATATGGTTTATATTTGTTTTTGAATAAATACAACACTATTGTGGTATTTCTTAGTTTTTGATGACTATCAAAAACAGATATATGAGACAAATGGTCAAAAGTACTATATCTTTAGTAAAGTCAGTACGTATTATACTTACTAGCCGCCCTCCCAAGTATTTTGTGAGAGTATGTGTGTGTTTTGGAGTGGAAGGGGGAGTTGGCGGGGTTTGTAGTTGTGGGACTTGGGATCAAAAATTGCAAATGAAAATGTAAAACAATAAGTAGTGACAGGAGACATCCTCTTTATACTTTCTACTCCCATGAAATCCCCAACCTGGCCCCGCATAATGATTTGATTGGTTATGGCATGAAAACAGGTTTCCATATGTCTGCCCTTCAATCATCCACCAAAATGTTTATATTTGTTTCAGTAAAAACACAACCACTGTGACAATAAAAACAAAGGAAAAATGGCGTTACCGCATCCTACTACTGACTCCCCTCATCCTTTACAAGGAAAATTTGATTTAAGATGAGAAATATAAAAATTGTAAAAAGAAGTAAAATAATACCTTCAGTGCTTCGGATATTTAAAAAAAAACAACAGTAATTCGAAAACAACGGCATGCTCTAATAAACTACAAGTCGAAAATGAAGTAAACAAAGAATATAAAGCATAATTAAAGTAGAATCACACGTCAGCCTGTGATTTTTTCAGTTGAAAAAAAAACCGCTTCATTGTTAAAAGGGAAGGGGATTCCAGGGTGAAATATATTCTTCCACATGTTATACAGGATAAAAGTCCAATATTTGTCCCACTGGTTTCTTTCACTCAGCAACACAACCATTATATGCTGCAACTAGGAATCCATATTGTTTCTCATTTTAAGCAACAGTTTACATTTCTATAAGCTGGATTTGAAAAGTTCAAAATGCGAAGATATTCTAAAAGGTTTACTCATTATCTTTAACACAATGAAATGACCACCAAGTTCGTTAAATGGTCATCATTTTGTGACATAGTTGCTAAACATAAATCGACCTTCGGGCTCTGAATACATAAAAGAAGCCTACGAAATGTATATATATCCATCACGTTTTTCATCATGCCTTATAAAATAACATCTTTATGTTAGGTAAGAGATTGGTCATACGTATTAACCACAAGTCATGTTTATTTTGCTTTGAGCAGCTACTGTGATATGCAGGATCTTTGTTCTCAGATTCAATGTCGGAATTCTGTTCTCTTTAGAGCCGCCAGTAGTTTTCTTTTTCAAGACAAACTCATGTAATAAACATAGGGCATTCTTTACAGATGGTTATTATGATAATTATACTACATGGACCTGTCAAGACCTTATCCAGGCGCTAACATTTTTATTGGATAATATTTATTTGAGATTAGATAACTCTTTATATTAACAATTAATATGCATTCCAATCGGTACTAATTATTCACCCATTTTTGCTTACCTGTTTTTATACTGTTATGAAAGAAACTTTATGTTATCTCTTTCTACGGAACATCAAGCTGATATTATAACAGCTTTTAACAACATCTCAAGGTACCTTGATGATTTATTAAATATATATAATAACCATTTTCCCTCACTTGTTAATAAGATTTATCCTAAAGAACTACTGTAACAGCTTAATAAAGCGAACACTTCCGAAAAGCAAGCAAACTTTCTTGATTAAAATCTGTCCATTGAAAATGGTTACGTCGGCACTTAAATATATGATAAAAGAGATGATTTTAATTTTAATATTGTAAATTTTTCGTTTTTAGACGGCGATGTTCCTCGTGCAGCATCTAAAGGGGTTTATATCTCACAGCTTGTTCGCTTTTCAAGAGCTTGCAACGATGTGAATGGTTTCAATGAAAGCAATCTTTGCATTACTAAAAACCTTTTAAAACAAGGTTATCGGTAACACAAATTAAGGAAAACCTTTTGCAAGTTTTATCGCCGATAACCATATCTAATCAATAAATACAGGTGCAGTTTAAAATCACAATTGTTTTTATGGAGATTGAATTTATAAAATTAATAAGATAAAAGACAATGTTAATTTCTCCCGGTTGTTCATAAAAACCATCTGTAAATTTAAAAAGAAAGGTTACCAATATAATATTCTACAGCGCTCTGCAGGCCTGGTGGTTAACCCATCTACAGTTGATCATTATGCTTACCTTTTTGGTTGCACGACGGTGGCAGGGGTTTAAGAGTTTATGAAGGTTTATGGGGAAATCTTTTCTTAAAAGAACCTAGAATCTCGATTTGTTTCTTTTATACCTATCAACGTGTTCTTGCTGATTTTACTTCAGGAGCTCTGGTCTCGCTAAGATCATTGAGTACCCGCCCCTTTGGTTTTGCTATGCTATCAGCTTCTTATGTTTTATTTGTCTGTGTGCTTTTGCATGCAACATTGTTTATCCGATGGTTGGGTTGGAGTTATTTCACCATGACAACTTGTACTTGTTTTGGTTATATGAGAACCTGTTGGGGCAAGTGTGAGGTTGGTGCACCCGAGAACCTGGTATAAACCCCCAGTGGCAATTTGTTTTGCCACTGACCGTTCCAAGGCATTAACCACTCGGGTTCTCACTTTCGTTAATTGTTTGTGGCGTCCATATTGAAACTGATTATTGTAATACCATGCTCTCTTTTCCTCTTTACTGTTTGGCTGTGTGGGGAGGCTGTGTCTGCTGGATTTGGCCATTCCTGATATGCATATTTCACTTTTCATTATTTTATGTGGAACTTTTGCCACATTCATCTGAAAATAAATAACGCAATGAAAGTCATTTGAGCGCTGTCTTAAGTACATCATTGGTTGTGTTGGATCAAAATCTCGATTTGTATGTTTGTTTTCTTGTATAATGAGTTACGCACAATCCGGTGCTATGTGGCGTGAGCATGATTGTGTTATTTCCATTACTGCCCATGAGCATGTTCAAACAATTCTAGTCTTGTTGTGTTCAGCGAATTTAAAATTATCTTTAATCTTTTTTACAGAGAAGAGGGCCGAACTTATTTAGCAAGTTTTGTAAGGTATTGAGGGAATGCGGAATGGAAGATAAAGCAGCCATGCTTGAAGGCGATAAAGGTATGATACAATAGAATAGTCCACATTGCTAAATTATATATTTTTCTCATTGTAATTTAATTATATTTATGTCCATAATGAAACTTTTAAGTTAACAGAACTTTTCTCAGCATTTACCCCTCGTTTGTTTATTCTCATTTATTCAGAACATTGCAGAAATCTTTACTGGTGTGGTATAAGTTCTGAAATTCAAAATATACACTAAAGTAAAAAGTAAACGGACAGATACCACAATTTGCACCTCCATAGCTTCTCATCTCAAATTTCAAAACCCCTATTTATAGTTTTTTATTGATAGGTTTACATTTTAATAAAATGTAGTCAGTTGTCTAAGATTATTTACGCCAGTTAAACTTAATTTATTTGTGGTCTAGAGATAATGTTAAATTCCAATGTTATTGCTGTAATCTATTTTTGCTATTATTTAATTAATTATACAGGATTAAAACTTGTAAAACTTTCAACATTCTTGGATACTTCATTTACAATTTATCACAAGAATTCTCTATAGTTAGTTAAGCTCAAAAGAGAAATGCAAGAATCTAGAAGTACTTAAATTAAAATACATGATAATAAAATCATTATATAATAGTTCAAAAATGTAATTTTTGTTGCATACACATAATTTTTTTTTTTAAAAGGGTTTACATATTGTGAGAAAAACATAATATAAATTAAGTCTAATACCTGAAATGAAAATTAAATATAACTCATTTGTTTACATCTTGTGCACAAGTAGGGGTGAAAATAATAACCTTTTAAGGCTGAAAACTAAAAACGAGTAAATTTTAAGACGGTTATTCTAGTAATTCACTTTAGGTGTCTGGAAGAAGAGGTCTAAAATATACACATTCTTACCAAAATTGGTGAAAAAATGATGGCAATTTTGTCATTAAATAATTATGTAAAACCTTTTTTGTTTAAACTGACCCAGTGAACTAATTATGGATCGATTATTAACTATTAAGTGTACATCTGATCGTATCAATATCACACGCATGTTTCGAAAGTTAAATAATTGGATTAATAAATAACCGCTATTGCATTAAAAAAGTGAATTTAAGGGTTAACCATCTGACCTATTATTTTACTCAGATTGACCCATCTGAATCTTCGAAAAGGGCCAAGACACGATTAACACAAACAATTATAATAAGTATGGTTGTAATCAGAGTACAATTTTGCCTTATTGCACGTGAGACAAAAACCCATCTAAAACAAGGAAAATATATATAATAAAAATCTCATTTTTGTCATTATTGTTATTAAAGGCGCACGGTTTATCTATTCCTAGCTGTATTGGGCAGTTATATTTATTTACTTTAAGGGCTCACTCTTCCCCAGCGCATTCATCGACAAAAAAAATAAAATTATCAAAATCTCAATAACGGAAAATGTCGTCCAATGATACTTTGCACAAATGAATGTTGCTAATGTATATTTTTTGCATACACCAAGACAAGTTAGAAAAGTAAAGAAAAATAGTAAAACCTAAAAATTACCTTAAATTATTTTTACATAAATTCACTATAACTAAGCAATGGGGTCCTAACGATGTACAGTATAGATAGGTTTCAGATAATCACTAGATAGGTAACGTACAGAAATTTCTTAACTCGCCAAAATTATAAAAATTGAGGATTTTTATTTATTGTAGGTGTTTCACATCAGGAATTGCAGGTAAGCACACAATTTAAAACGGACCATTTTAGCGAGCATTGTTAATATTCCTATTCGCACAGCTGCCATCAATAATATTGTAATTACTGAACAAAAACAAACAATTTATTATGATGTCGAAATTACACTTAACTTGTGATTGTATATAATTATAACAAGCGTTATTATTGTCTTGAAATTTCTCATTTTACCAGTTAATTACTTAATATGTTCATGGTTGGTGATGAGAGAAAGACGTCAATAGCCGATCACCTATACTACCGCAATGGGCTTTATAAAAAAAATCATATTCAGAACAAACTACATTCATCCTAAAGACCCGGCAGTCTAAACAAAATATTGCTTTTAAGGATATCGTGAGGTGCTCAAAACATAAAACAGAAGCAAAAAAAAAAAGAAATGTCTATTTTTAACCAAACAAAATCTTCAAGATGTTTACTCTGATTAGGAGATGACATGACCGAATTCACTGGTATCACTATCTCAGTTCACATTTCAGGCAATGATTCCCTTTTAACAAGTAGCTATGAAAGCAACTAAAAGTATTATGCAATATATTAAGTCTTGTTGCAAACAGTTTCCAAATTCCAATTTACATAGTGAGTATCTTTTTGCTTCTTACTTTTTTGAATTAAACTGAAATATTTGAAAAGAAAATAGAACAATTTTAGGAACGCCTGCTGTAAAGCGTGAAATTTTCATTTTACCAAGTCAAAAATGAGGCTTTATAGAACTTTAAAAAGGGTATACTAGAGTATAAAAGTTTTCGGCTACAGCAAATATTGGTGTCTTGGTTCAGATAATAATAAAGAGAAATAAAAAGCAAGGCTTAAACATTTTGAATACATAATAAAGCAAGGACGTTTATAATTATTGTATATTTTTCTTATAAAACTCATTTGATCGGCTAATCTGGCTTCAAACAATACAGTGCTTACATATGATATAACAGCGGAGGTAAGTTTAATTAACGAGAAACGACAGGGGGTCGATACAAGACTTGTGGATGAATATAGACACCGGATTTTTTTAAATGGTGTGTGTTAAAGATTACTACCCAAGCAGTATTTCCATGTATAAATTGTGAGATTCCAATAAATAATATAAATTTAAACTCTAATTCAAAAAAGTGTTTCTCTTTCAGACTTGCAAAGACAGCCAGTCATTCAAGTTTTTTAAATGATAATTTTAATAGTTAAATTAAAATAACATAAAACAAATTATTTTTTCTAACACGTTATCACAATTGCACACTAGCATAACTTTAAAATTATATTTCTGTTAATAAATTACATGTATGTAGTTACTGAATACATATTTAATATTCCATGAGTTTAAACATATTAGATTATGCATGTGTACATATTTATCGGAACGCGTTAAGGCCATACCAGGAAATGAAATGTCAAACACACTTTTACAAATAACTCACATTGTATACAATTGTTTAATCGCAGGACCTAATTTTGTTGGTGTCGATAACTCATTAATAACGAAGACATTTTAATTGATGTTTGGTGTTGCTTCGTTTGGGTGATAAAATGCAAATACAATTTAGGGATTTGTATGTCTAATGATTTTTCTTTAACGTTTTAACTTTTCTTAGCATATGCGAATTAAACTTTATATTTATATCATTGGTTTGTTGAAAATTTTATTGAGCTGCATTTTGCCGTCGGAAAGATTTTGATATTTTTCTCTTTTCTTTCGATGACAAAGCAATTACGAACGGAGCAATGTCTTCATTCAATTCCAGTGTTTAAACAATAACCTTCCTAATCTACGTATTCTGTCAACATATCATTCATGATTTTTTTCATATTTTTATTGCCTATTTTTTTTATTTAAAATTCGTTTCCATATGTATTCACAAGCTTCCTCAAAGGATGTGCATATTAATTTCTACCTCCAGTTATTCACATTTTGATATATTCGTATATGACCTGTATATATTTTTGCTTGTGTTCGTTTATTTTCATTGAACTTGGAAAGTTTTTTTCTACGTATATTTTGACAAGTTTCCACTTATTAAGAATTTATCATATGAGAAAACAAATTATGTAGACAAAAAGTTAATATGCATTTACTCACTTTAACGTGAGTAAATTAATCATTTCCTAATCTCATAATACGTAAAAAACACAAACAAAAACTAGGAATAGGTCGTTGTATTCAGCGGTAATATACATTAAAATTTTCAAATGTCTGTAAAGTCCAAGTTCAAGTTGCTCAAAAACTGTCCAAAGAGGTAGAAATCAGTGGGCCTGTAGTGTGCGAACCATCCGAATGAAAAGCTGACATCCGTAGTTCTGGCTATTTAGCAGTCCAGAAGACGAACGGAAAACTTTCATCACATCTGGATAAAGCTTCGTCTAATAGTACCCCTCGAACCTGAAACTAGTGAATGGCCTTAAAATATCCATATTTCTTACATGATAAATAAATATATTGTTTATGACTAAGAGAAAACAGCAAAACTCGAAACACCTGAAACAAAAATAAACACTTTATTTACACCCATTTTTCAATTTATTCTCTGAAAGTTCTGTTAAACCTCGACAACCATCCAAATATAATATTAACAACCTATAGGGCGGGTGGGCGGGTGCCGACATGTTTACCGCTGAATAGAAACGCCTCGAATGGTGTACACAGATAAAACCAACACTTAAATAGCCTAATCGCACGAGATACACGCACCTTTTCCCTCCACACTGACAATTACCGTCAAGTTCGTATTATTCGAAACGGAAATAATTTCATTTACTCACTTTAACGTGAGTAAATTAATTATTTCCTAATCTCATAATACGTAAAAAACACAAACAAAAACTAGGAATAGGTCGTTGTATTCAGCGGTAATATCGAATCAAACAAAGAGAGACAACTGATGAGAACTGCAGTTGAAAGGCATTTACATTTATAAAAATCTTAAATTGTCACACCTTTTGTAACTTGCATGCGTCGTTTCAACCTTTGAAAAGATTGTACTTCATACTATCAAAAAAATGAAAACAAATTTACTCATTTATAATTTCACCAAATAATCTGGAACCATCACGGACACCTCAGCCACTGTCAAAAAACAATGTTAAGCACTTGTTTTGTTAACAACTGGTCTACAACAAAGAAGGTCTCAGGATCGTGTCAACAATCATCAAAGAAACTTAATATTCAAAAACCACATTAACTACAAATGTACTTATTTGACACACAACGGCACCAGAGAACGTGTATCAAACACAAATAAAACACAGAAACCACAACATTGAGTTCAGGGAACATATCAAACACATATTACACAATTAACACAAGACTTAATCACAAACCAACGGCATCTGTGTGCGTAAAAACCAGACACGTTAACATATACAAGACGACAACAAGAACTGGCTAAAATTTTACTCAACAAACAAGAAAACTGCCCAGGCTACATAACTGACACTGCAAACAAACAGCAACAGTTCGTATACAAGACGACTACAAGAACTGGCTACAATTTTTCTCAACAAACAAGAAAACTGCACAGACTACATAACTGAACCTGCAAACAAACAACAATAGTTAGTATACAACACGACATCAAGAACTGGCTACAATTTTACTCAACAAGCAAGTAAACTGCACAGACTACATAACAAACACTGCAAACAAACAGCAACAGTTCGTACATAACTGACACTGCAAACAAACAGCAACAGTTCGTATACAACATACTTGGCACCGGGGGCCACACAACAACGGCACCGGGGGCCGTGTTCTCAAACACATAAAACACAAAATACTTGGCACCGGGGGCCACACAACAACGGCACCGGGGGCCGTGTTCTCACACATAAAACACAAAATACTTGGCACCGGGGGCCACACAACAACGGCACCGGGGGCCGTATTCTCAAACACATAAAACACAAAATACTTGGCACCGGGGGCCACACAACAACGGCACCGGGGGCCGTGTTCTCAAACACATAAAACACAAAATACTTGGCACCGGGGGCCACACAACTACGGCACCGGGGCCGTGTTCTCAAACACATAAAACATAAAATACTTGGCACCGGGGGCCACACAACAACGGCACCGGGGGCCGTGTTCTCAAACACATAAAACACAAAATACTTGGCACCGGGGGCCACACAACAACGGCACCGGGGGCCGTGTTCTCAAACACATAAAACACAAAATACTTGGCACCGGGGGCCACACAACAACGGCACCGGGGGCCGTGTTCTCAAACACATAAAACACAAAATACTTGGCACCGGGGGCCACACAACAACGGCACCGGGGGCCGTGTTCTTAAACACATACAACATAAACTTTGGCACCGAGGGCCGTGTGTAAAATACAACACATATAAGCACTGTATCACACACCAATAGCACTCGGTGTGATCTTGAAATAAAGCATCTCTAAAAAAACATTAATATTTAATAATCCTTACTATTTAACAATGTAACTTCCCAAAATATTCTATTCATTAAAATAATAATTTCTCTCAGCGATGCATAATTCAAACGATAATATTTACTACATTTCAAATCCAGACTCAACGATACTAAAAGTCTGCTTGCAAAGTGTCTTTCACATTTGCCATGTCAGTGAGAGTATCTCACTAGTTTCATCATTTGCACTAATCGTAAACTTTTCCGGACCACAATTATATCCAAAGTTATTCTTATCATTACACCGAAATTGTCAGTTTTGGCTTCAAAAAAAAAAACCCATTAAAGATTGAATACGATGCTGTTAATTACATCATCTCAAAAGCCATAGATGCATTATTTACAAAAATAAGGGGATCTTATATCAACTGAATATTCATAAACCACCTGAACTGCTTATTTGACACAACAGCATCAGGGACGGAGCATCAAACACACATACAACACAGAAAACACGGATCACACAGCAATGAATACAAGAGACATATCAAACACACCAGAAATCACAAACCAACGTCATCTGTATGTAAACACCATGCACAATTTCAACATAAAACCACACACCAATATTACAAAGGGCTGTTATTTCAAACGTATACAAGACGACAAAAATAACTGGCTTTAAATTAACACAACAAAACAAGGAATAATTCACAGGTTACATTAATAACATTGCAAATAAACGTCAACAGCTCATACACAACACAGCTGGCACCGGGGGCCACACACCATCGGCACCGTGTTCTCATACATACAACACAAAACTGGGCACCGGGGGCCACACAACAGCGGCACCTTGGGCCATGTGTCAAACAAAAAACAACACATATAGGCACTGTATCCAACAACAATAGCACTAAGTGTTATATTGAAATAAAATAACTCTAGAATAACATTTACACTTAGCGATCGTTACTTTTAACTATGTAACTTCCAATAATATTCTATTCAATAACATTATACTTTCTAAGTCGATGATATTAAAATTGATAGCATTTTCTCAATAATGCTTAAATTAAAAGACAATATTTCAACATTACAAATCCAAACTCAGCGATACTAAAAGTCTGCGTACAAACTGTCTTTCGCATTTACCACTGATTGTCTCTCACTAGTCTTATTATTTGCACTCACCTTAGCTTCTCCGGACCGAAAACAAATGTAATCCAAAGTTATTCTTATCATACATTGAAAATCTCAGTTTTTGCTTTGAAAATTCATCAAAGATTGAATAAGAAAGCTGTTAATTACATTCTCTAAAAAAACCTTCATTGCAATATTTACCAAAAATACAGAGATCTAAAAAATGAATTCCGATTTTTATTTAAATATTGTTAATAGTCTAAAACATCTGTTTTCAATTAGAAATGTTAAATATAGAAGTCCACCAAAAAATTTCAGAAAAACTTAATGTCCGACCCTTAGATACCCAGTACTTCACGTATTCTAAAGAAAAAGCAAATGCTAAAATAGATTAATTCACATCTCTGAAATCTCATAAGAAACTGCTTTCCAAAGCGAATACCCAGTACTTCACGTATTCTAAAGAAAACAGCAAGTGCTAAAATAGATCAAATCACATCTCTGAAATCTCATAAGAAACTTCCTTCCAAAGCGAAGTTTAAATTAAGGTTTAGCCATTTCAGTAATATGTAATAATAATGTATTAGCTTTCTAACGAATACATCCAGAGAGACACATTTTCAACCAATCATCCTTACACGGATTAACAAACGTCTGCTATATGATTCCACAATTAAAATACCAGGTTTATTTTTGACTAACTAACATTTTTTTCTGAATAATCTTCGATAATTACATGGCTTTCCTTACCGGCGAAAATTACAGACTGTATAAATGGTTTAATTTTAACCATTGTTGAAAATTTATGAATGTTAAAGTAAAATTGCAAACTTTAGATTCTTCCCTTCCAGAATACAAAGCGTCCTTGACCTCAGACAACAGCATCAGGATCTTCAAAGCTGGCGTGGAAAAACACTTGCAACCTCCTATCAGTATGAAAGACGTCCTATATTAATATAAATAAAAACCATGTAAGCAAGAGTAACAGATACGTACAAATGCAACCATTACGTGATCTTACCGGAAGAACTATCTGTAAATATTATACACATCGTTTACATTATGGTCTCAATATTACAAAAAGATCAAATGGCATATTCTCCAAATTTACCATTTCTTACAACTGACTGTATTTAATGCGAGAGTCGTATGTTTCAAGAATCAAATGAAAACGCATAACCAAACTTAATAATATCGTTAAAGAGAAAGGAGTATGCTGTATATTGTACACGCTTTCCATGTGCAACTGTTTTAATAACGGTACATCTATCCGTCATTACTAGTCATGTTTTTATGAAAACCATCTGATTGTTAAACGGCATGACTGTATGCAAAAAAAATAGTATTTTCACTATCACTGTTAACAAATTATCGGCTTAACATCGCTGTTTACATGTTTCAAAATAAATGTTACATTAAGTTCTCTTGTTAAAATGTACATTCACTTCTTAACTCATAATTACAATTACATTCGGGCCTCTATTACAACACTTCATTCAATATGAAAAAAAGCTATTTTAGAATTACTGGTCTTGCTTCCCTCATGACAAATCACCATTTCCATTTACCGCCAACTGAAATAACCGATGTCTATAACTTCTTTTTCGGCTTAAATGATTTCTGTACAAAAGCCAAGCAGCATTTTAATTTTCCTTTTACAAAGTGGTCAACAACAGTCACACTATTTTCAAACCAAATGAGGTACCCGGTTTTCTAATTTAACAAAAGCCGATGCAACAAAAAGGTACTTATCACAAAAATCTCTTAGTTTCTGGCTCCCATCGCTTCGGTTCCTGTTAAATCAGCAGCGGCGCAACCACTGGCGAAGTGCCCTACTTGTCTGACTTGCAACCAATGACTTTCTATTAGAGAAAACTCCCTGTTGCCACATGTCCTTGTTGACTGTCACGTCATCTTTTAATGCGTCGAGAAGGCTTTATTCTGACACTCTGTGCTGCCTATTCTGTCTCAAACTTCAAACCTTCAGTTCACTGAATCAAGTTTTAAAAAAGCGTTGGCAACTCTCCGAGTAATCTGCTACATAAATGTGTTCTTCTCCTTGCCGACATGTTTACCGCTGAATAGAAACGCCTCGAATGGTGTACACAGATAAAACCAACACTTAAATAGCCTAATCGCACGACATACACGCACCTTTTCCCTCCACACTGACAATTACCGTCAAGTTCGTATTATTCGAAACGGAAATAATTTCATTTATTACTACTTGTTTACCGACCGAAAGACTTTCTTAGTTATTGCTTTATATTGCCCTTATTTTATGTTACCGTCCTTTGGGTGCAGAATATCGATCAACTTCTGCACTTCTGGTCTCCTTGAAAAGCTCTCGTATAATTTGATTAAATTAAACGAAAGATGTGGAAGCATATTCTGAAAACTTACCTTCTGTTGTGAAAGTTAATAATTCGTAATACTTTTAGACATTTAGAGAAGAATTCAAAGACGAAGTAGAAAAAAAATTGCAACAGAACAACGAGGACTGGCAAGTACAGTTCGATGAACAGCTTGCAAAAATAGCTAATTTGGAGAGAACCATTGAACAGATGCGGTTCGAAAAGCAGGTAGGTAAAACGTACACTGCGTTAATCATAATTTGTCGTTAGTGTAAACAGGTAAAATAGTTGTTTAAACCTTAAATTAAAAAAAACAACATGTTATTGATGAAATACCAATACATTTTGACAATGCTATATACATTTAGTCTATCTGAAAACGACGCAAAACCTGATAATGTCATACAATCAAATCCGCAAAGCTTTGATCCTGGAAAAGTTATGATAAACGAAAGCTTTCCATGCATATAGATTATCTAATTATACAATACATTGTATTTTAAGGATATATATTCGCAGACACCTGTCGAAATTCTATTAGATTTAGTTCCGCCGACAGTTTTTTCTTCGATTGAGGAAAACCCGTTTTTTATCTGGGAACAATGCGTCAACATTGACTTTGCGATTGATTAATAAATTAAAATCAATATTTAAAAAAAACAAGAGACCGTCGAAGACGGGTGAAGCTCCCAGAATGGGTACTTGTCACAAACTGTTAGTTGTGTAACTATTGAGGTGAATTTTGAAAACAGTGTAGTGCTATATAATCAGACAATTTTAAATTTCAAACTATAAATAACAAAGTTATGGACCAGCTTCAAGATGCTGTGACCTTGACCTTCAAGGAAGCGGCGAATCAAATCCTGTTATGTGACATGTCGCCTCGAAATGGTGATCATTTCTGTGAAATAATGTTTAAATCCAACTTTACATAACATGTTATAGACAGGAAATAATTTTGCTGCAAGGTCATGCTTTGACCTTTACTTTCAAGGTAGCGACCAAAATTTTGCGTGCAACACGTAAGCTCATAAAGGTGATCATTTCTGTGAAATAATTTTAACATCTGACTTCAAATAAAAAAGTTATTTGCCAGACACGATTGTGCTGCAAGGTAATGATGTGACCTTGACCTTCAAGATAGCAAGCCAAATGTTGAACGCGACACGTCGTCTCATGATGGTGATCATTTCTGTGAAATAATTTTAAAATCCGACTTCAAATAAAAAAAAAATATGGGCCGGAAACGAATCGGGACATACGAACGGACGGACGGACGGACGGACGAACGGACAATCCGGCGACTATATGCTTCTCCGAATTTCTTCGGGGAGCATAATAATTAAAATTAAAATTAAAGCTTGTAACATTGTTGAGAAGATGAGTGGGTTGAAATTACTTTATCAAGATAACTTGTAATTTATTGTTAAATGAAAACTTGTTGGGGAAAGTTTGAGATTATTATACCCTGGAATCTGAATAAATTTCCATGCGGCGAATACTTTATCACTGACGGTCCCAAGGCGGTAACACTAAGTTTTGTCAGTTGTGTGTGATGTCTTTTAAAACTGATTATATTCTTAAAATGTGATCTCCATTCCTCTCTACATTTTGGCTGTGTGGAGAGCCTTTATGTATGTGGGTATACCTGACTTAACTATCTCACATTTTTCAAACGCAATTCTTTAATGGTCTTGTTATTCTATCTTAAAAGTAGCAGAACATATTACAAGGCAGAATATTGAAATGGTCAAAGAACTTTTTCCGGAGTGTTTAAATCTTCATCTTACTGTTTTTCTATTTCGAATTTTCATATGTATTTCAAATAAAATGTCCTTTATAAATAGCATTTTTAATGAGACCACAATCACGCACTGGAGCGATATTTATACTCCTAAAAATGCGTTTGTCTCACAGACCACAAGGTAAAGAAGCTAGCTCGGTTATCTCTTAAAAACACGTCTTAATCACTGAGCTTTCAAATCGATAATATGACGTTTTGTGAGCTTAATTATTCGTTTTACGTGTGTTTATTTTTTTGTGTCCGTTTTTGCAAGCTACTTTTTAACGCTGATAATTTTTGAAATTGTTTAAAATCCTTATTCCTCATTTTTGTTTATGAAGGCACTGACCGAAAAAGTAGCTGAACTGACAACCCAATACAATACTCTTAAGAAAATGGTAGCGGATAAAGAGAGAAACATGGACCAGTTGAAGGAAAAAAATAAAGAGTTAATAGAAAAGGTAATTTATCATTTAAATATAATATTTTTCTTTCAATTTATTTACGATTGATTATATTGTGTGATATGATTTTATTACACATATTGTGAATGAAGTTTTGTTTGTTTGTTTTTTTGTTTGTTTGTTTTATTGTCTTAACTTATTACAGGTTGGAGAGTTACAAAACACAATACAAGATCTTCAGAAAGATATTGCTGACAAAGACAGAAAAATAGCTTAAAAGTAAAGGTTTTGCTACACAAATGTCGAAAAGTCTTTATATTTGATTTAAATTTGATTGTTTGCATTTAGCGATCGCATCAAAATATTACTAGTTGTAACAATAATTTAAACAATTGAGCACATTCAGCTACTATTTGATGAATGATAAACATTTCGGTAATAAAAAGGGCAACAGTTCGTTTAACAATTAAACAAAACAAATCAGGTCTTTGAACTCACATAAAAGTATACATAGTGCCGCGTGAGAATAAAACGTGGGCATGCATCGGAAAACGTAAGTCTAAATCTATTTCAAAACAATGTTTACATAATGTATTCTAAACCGACATACGCGTTGACTAAGATAAATCGAATGAAAGTCTGACCAAAATTGTAAAAGTTTTAGACAGAAACTATATTGTACAAGTCGTCAAAACTATTTGATTATTTAGAGTACTACTTAGTTTTTTATGTTTGTTGGTTGAAACCTGCGAGCTTTTAGCAACATAGTATAACTAATTCCAATGTTCGTGAAGTTGGCCGCCAAGCAGCCTAGCAGCCTGGCAGCGTGAAGTTGGCCGCCAAGCAGCCTAGCAGCCTGGCAGCGTGAAGTTGGCCGCCAAGCAGCCTAGCAGCCTGGCAGCGTGAAGCTGGCCGCCCAACAGCCTAGCAGACACTTTGGCTGCTGTGATACTTTGGATGCTGAGGTGCTGTGGCGGCTGGGAAAAGTTTGCTGCTGAGCTGCTGTGGCGGCTGGGATACTTTGGCTGCTGGCAAAAGTGGGCTGCTGGAATACTTTGGCTGCTGAGCTGCTGTGGCGGCTGGGAATAGTTGGCTGCTGGGCTGTTGTGGCGGCTGGGATACTTTGGCTGCTGGGAAAAGTTGGCTGCTGGAATACTCAAGCTGCTGAGCTGCTGTGGCGGCTAGGAAAAGTTGGCTGCTGGGCTGTTGTGGCGGCTGGCATACTTTGGCTGCTGGGAAAAGTTGGCTGCTGGAATACTTTGGCTGCTGAGCTGCTGTGGCGGCTGGGAAAAGCTGGCTGCTGGGCTGTTGTGGCGGCTGGGATACTTTGGCTGCTGGGAAAAGTTGGCTGCTGGAATACTTTGGCTGCTGAGCTGCTGTGGCTGCTGGGGAAAGTTGGCTGCTGGAATGCTTTGGCTGCTGAGCTGCTGTGGCGGCTGGGAAAAGTTGGCTGCTGGGCTGCTGTGGCGGCTGGGATACTTTGGCTGCTGGGAAAAGTTGGCTGCTGGAATACTTTGGCTGCTGAGCTGCTGTGGCGGCTGGGAAAAGTTGGCTGCTGGGCTGCTGTTACGGCTGTGATACTTTGGCTGCTGGGAAAAGTTGGCTGCTGGAATACTTTGGCTGCTGAGATGCTGTGGAGGCTGGGAAAAGTTGGCTGCTGGGCTGTAGTGGCGGCTGGGATACTTTGGCTGCTGGGAAAAGTTGGCTACTGGAATACTTTGGCTGCTGAGCTGCTGTGGCGGCTGGGAAAAGTTGGCTGCTGGGCTGCTGTGACGGCTGGGATACTTTGGCTGCTGGGAAAAGTTGGCTGCAGGAATACTTTGCCTGCTGAGCTGCTGTGGCGGCTGGGAAAAGTTGGCTGCTGGGCTGCTGTGGCGGCTGGCATACTTTGGCTGCTGGGAAAAGTTGGCTGCTGGAATACTTTGGCTTCTGAGCTGCTTTGGCTGCTGGAAAAAGTTGGCTGCTGGGCTGCTGTTGCGGCTGGGATACTTTGGCTCCTGGGAAATGTTGGCTGCTGGAATACATTGCCTGCTGAGCTGCAGTGGCGGCTGAGAAAAGTTGGCTGCTGGGCTGCTGTGGCGGCTGGGATACTTTGGCTGCTGGGAAAAGTTGGCTGCTGGAATACTTTGGCTGCTGAGCTGCTGTGGCGGCTGGGAAAAGTTGGCTGCTGGGCTGTTGTGGCGGCTGGGATACTTTCGCTGCTGGGAAAAGTTGGCTGCTGGAATACTTTGGCTGCTGAGCTGCTGTGGCGGCTGGGAAAAGTTGGCTGCTGGGCTGTTGTGACGGCTGGCATACTTTGGCTGCTGGGAAAAGTTGGCTGCTGGAATACTTTGGCTGCTGAGCTGCTGTTGCGGCTGGAAAAAGTTGGCTGCTGGGCTGTTGTGGCGGCTGGGATTCTTTGGCTGCTGGGAAAAGTTGGCTGCTGGAATACTTTGGCTGCTGAGCTGCTGTGGCGGCTGGGAAAAGTTGGCTGCTGGGCTGCTGTGGCGGCTGGCATACTTTGGCTGCTGGGAAAGGTTGGCTGCTGGAATACTTTGGCTGCTGAGCTGCTGTGGCAGCTGGGAAAAGTTTGCTGCTGGGCTGCTGTGGCGGCTGGGATACTTTGGCTCCTGGGAAATGTTGATTGCTGGAATACTTTGGCTGCTGAGCTGCTGTGGCGGCTGAGAAAAGTCGGATGCTGGGCTGCTGTGACGGCTGGGATACTTTGGCTGCTGGGAAAAGTTGGCTGCTGGAATACTTTGGCTGCTGAGCTGCTGTTGCGGCTGGGAAAAGTTGGCTGCTGGGCTGCTGTGGCGGCTGTGATACTTTGGCTGCTGGAAAAGTTGGCTGCTGGAATACTTCGGCTGCTGAGCCGCTGTGGCGGCTGGGAAAAGTTCGCTGCTGGACTGTTGTGGCGGCTGGGATACTTTGGCTACTGGGAAAAGTTGGCTGCTGGAACACTTTGGCTGCTGAGCTGCTGTGGCGGCTGAGAAAAGTTGGCTGCTGGGCTGTTGTGGCGGCTGGGATACTTTAGCTGCTGTGAAAAGTTGGCTGCTGGAATACTTTGGCTGCTGAGCTGCTTTGGCGGCTGGGAAAAGTTGGCTGCTGGGCTGTTGTGGCGGCTGGGATACTTTGGCTGCTGGGAAAAGTTGGCTGCTGGAATACTTTGGCTGCTGAGCTGCTGTGGCCGCTGGGAAAAGTTGGCTGCTGAGCTGCAGTGGCGGCTGGGATACTTTGGCTGCTGGGAAAAGTTGGCTGCTGGAATACTTTGGCTGCTGAGCTGCTGTGGCGGCTGGGAATAGTTGGCTGCTGGGCTGCTGTGGCGGCTGGCATACTTTGGCTGCTTGGAAAAGTTGGCTGCTGGAATACTTTGGCTGCTGAGCTGCTGTGGCGGCTGGGAAAAGTTGGCTGCTGGGCTGCTATGGCGGCTGGCATACTTTAGCTCCTGGGAAATGTTGGCTGCTGGAATACTTTTGCTGCTGAGCTGCTGTGGCGGCTGAGAAACGTTGACTGCTGGGCTGCTGTGGCGGCTGGGATACTTTAGCTGCTGGGAAAAGTTGGCTGCTGGAATACTTTGGCTGCTGAGCTGCTGTGGCGGCTGGGAAAAGTTGGCTGCTGGGCTGCTGTGGCGGCTGTGATACTTTGGCTGCTGGGAAAAGTTGGCTGCTGGAATACTTTGGCTGCTGAGCTGCTGTGGCGGCGGGGAAAAGTTGGCTGCTGGGCTGCTGTGGCGGCTGGGATACTTTGGCTGCTGGGAAATGTTGGCTGCTGGAATACTTTTGCTGCTGAGCTGCTGTGGCGGCTGAGAAACGTTGACTGCTGGGCTGCTGTGGCGGCTGGGATACTTTGGCTGCTGGGAAAAGTTGGCTGCTGGAATACTTTGGCTGCTGAGCTGCTGTGGCGGCTGGGAAAAGTTGGCTGCTGGGCTGCTGTGGCGGCTGTGATACTTTGGCTGCTGGGAAATGTTGGCTGCTGGAATACTTTGGCTGCTGAGCTGCTGTGGCGGCTGGGGAAAGTTGGCTGCTGGGCTATTGTAGGCTGGGATACTTTGGCTGCTGGGAAAAGTTGGCTGCTGCAATACTTTGGCTGCTGAGCTGCTGTGGCGGCTGGGATAAGTTGGCTGCTGGGCTGCTGTGGCGGCTGGAATACTTTGGCTGCTGAGAAAAGTTGGCTGCTGGAATACTTACGCTGCTGAACTGCTGTGGCGGCTGGGATACTTTAGCGGCTGGGATGCTGTCGCTTAATTGAAGTTAAATAATGCTTTTAAAAAAATTTCACGTCAGACTTCGATTTGGTAGCCTAGTATCCTGGCAGTCAAGCAGCCTAGCAGCCGGAAAGCGAGAAGTTTAAGATTTAACGTAAGTAATGTTATAACGTTATTTTATATTATCATATCATTAAATTAACGCATTTCTTTCGATATTTTATGTTCTCGTACATTTTTAAGACAATTAAGTTAATTGAAATTAAAAAAAATATGAAATACACGTTCAAAAAAAATCAAGAAATTTGCTGATTTGCTTTTAAACGCATTATTACGTCAGTTTCATTCAGAAGGAATACTTCGATTTGGCAGCCTAACAGCGCAGTAGACTGGCAGCCTAGCAGCCTAGCTGTTTGGCAGCGAGAAGTTTAAAACTTCACGTAGGTGATGTTATAATATATTTGTCAGTCTATCATCCTAGAAGCAGATGGTTCAGACTTAAAATCATCATGCCATCATTCAAAAAACAAGTACTTTACCGGTATTTCATGCTCTTTTATTTTTCAGAAATAAAATGCGAGATTTGAAAAAGAAATTAGTAAAAGCCATGTTGACATTCGGGCCAGAACCAGAAGAATATAGTAAAATGAGCGAAGGCAGTTTACGGGCTATAGCGAACGCATATGAAATGTGTCTGTGTTTAGTCGGAAGAGCAACAGATCAGTTCCAGGAGAATGTAGAAAACATAATGGGTGTATTTGATTTGTCGATGTCAGATTAGAACTATTTGAAAAAGAAAAATTTTATAATTGAATCGAAAAACACCTAAAAGTGAAAGAAAAATACTAAATCAACGATATTTGTCTTTAACTCGAGTTCATAAAAATGTATAAATTTCCCAACTACGAGAAGACAAAAGCGTCAATAAAAGTTAGAACAGTAAAGAAAAATAGTTTAACCTTAAAAATCCCTAAAATTCTATTTGCAATCAAACACAAAAAAGAATCATCGCAAAACAAATACAATTTAAATACCCAAATGATTAAGAAGATACTGACAACAATATGTAAGGTCCTTTTATTTCTCATAAACAAATTTCTTTTCTTTTTAAATTCTTTTCTCGCATTATAACAACTTTGGTCGCGACAGCCGCGACAGCACATCAGCAGCATAAGCATTCCAGCAGCCAACTTTTCCCAGCAGCCAAACCATCCCAGCCGCCACAGCAGCCCAGCAGCCAACTTTTCCAAGCCGACACAGCAGCCCAGCAGCCAAAGTATTCCAGCAGCCAACTTTACCCAGCAGCCGCAGTACTCCAGCCGCCACAGCAGCCCAGCAGCCAACATTTCTCAGCCGCCACAGAAGCTCAGCAGCCAAAGTATTCCAGCAGCCAACTTTTCCCAGCAGCCAAAGTATCCCAGCCGCCACAGCAGCTCAGCAGCCAAAGTATTCCAGCAGCCAACTTTTCCCAGCAGCCAAACTATCCCAGCCGCCACAATAGCCCAGCAGCCAACTTTTCCTTGTCGTCACAGCAGCGCAGCAGCCAAAGTATTCCAGCAGCCAACTTTTCCCAGCAGCCAAAGTATCCCAGCCGCCACAGCAGCCCAGCAGCCAACTTTTCTCAGCAGCCACAGCAACTCAGCAGCCAAATTATTCCAGCAGCCAACTTTTCCCAGCAGCCAAAGTATTCCAGCCGCCGCAGCAGCCCAGCAGCCAACTTTTACCAGGCGCCACAGCAGCTCAGCAGCCAAAGTATTCCAGCAGCCAACTTTTCCCAGCAGCCAAGGTATCCCAGCCGCCACAAAAGATAGGCAGCCAACTTTTCCCAGCCGCCACAGCAGCTCAACAGCCAAAGTATTTCAGCAGCCAACTTTTCCCAGCAGCCAAAGTATCCCAGCCGCCACAGCAGCTCAGCAGCCAAAGTATTCCAGCAGCCAACTTTTCCCAGCAGCCAAACTATCTCAGCCGCCACAATAGCCCAGCAGCCAACTTTTCCTTGTCGTCACAGCAGCGCAGCAGCCAAAGTATTCCAGCAGCCAACTTTTCCCAGCAGCCAAAGTATCCCAGCCGCCACAGCAGCCCAGCAGCCAACTTTTCTCAGCAGCCACAGCAGCTCAGCAGCCAAATTATTCCAGCAGCCAACTTTTCCCAGCAGCGAAAGTATCCCAGCCGCCACAGCAGCCCAGCAGACAACTTTTCCCAGCCGCCACAGCAGCCCAGCAGCCAACTTTTCCCAGCCGCCACAGCAGCTCAGCATCCAAAGTATTTCAGCAGCCAACTTTTCCCAGCAGCCAAAGTATCCCAGCCGCCACAGCAGCTCAGCAGCCAACTTTTTCCAGCCGCCACAGCAGCTCAGCAGCCAAAGTATTCCAGCAGCTAATTTTTCCCAGCAGCCAAAGTATCCCAGCCGCCACAGCAGCTCAGCAGCCAACTTTTTCCAGCCGCCACAGCAGCTCAGCAGCCAAAGTATTCCAGCAGCCAACTTTTCCCAGCAGCCAATCTATCCCAGCCGCCACAACAGCCCAGCAGCCAACTTTTCCAAGCCGCCACAGCAGCTCAGCAGCCAAAGTATTCCAGCAGCCAACTTTTCTCAGCAGCCAAAGTATCGCAGCCGCCATAGCAGCCCAGCAGCCAACATTTCCTAGCCGCCACAGCAGCTCAGCAGCCAAAGTATTCCAGCAGCCAACTTTTCCCAGCAGCCAAATTATCCCAGCCGCCACAGCAGCCCAGCAGCCAACTTTTCCCAGCCGCCACAGCAGCGCAGCAGCCAAAGAATTCCAGCAGCCAACTTTTCGAAGCAGCCAAAGTATCCCAGCCGCCACTGCAGCCCAGCAGCCAACTTTTCTCAGCAGCCACAGCAGCTCAGCAGCCAAAGTATTCCAGCAGCCAACTTTTCCCAGCAGCCAAAGTATGCCAGCCGCCACAGCAGCCCAGCAGCCAACTTTTCCCAGCCGCCACAGCAGCCCAGCAGCCAACTTTCCCCAGCCGCCACAGCAGCTCAGCAGCCAAAGTATTCCAGCAGCCAACTTTTCCCAGCAGCCAAAGTATCCCAGCCGCCACAGCAGCTCAGGAGCCAATTTTTCCCAGCCGCCACAGCAGCCCAGCAGCCAAAGTATTCCAGCAGCTAATTTTTCACAGCAGCCAAAGTATCCCAGCCGCCACAGCAGCCCAGCAGCCAACTTTTCCCAACCGCCACAGCAGCTCAGCAGCAAGAGCATTCCAGCAGCCAACTTTTTCCAGCAGCCAAGGTATCCCAGCCGCCACAACAGCCCAGCAGCAAACTTTTCCCAGCCGCACAGCAGCTCAGCAGCCAAAGTATTCCAGCAGCCAACTTTTCCCAGCAGCCAAAGTATCCCAGCCGCCACTACAGCCCAGCAGCCAACTTTTCCCAGCCGCCACAGCAGCTCAGCGGCAAAAGTATTCCAGCAGCCAACTTTTCCCAGCAGCCAAAGTATCCCAGCCGCCACAACAGCCCAGCAGCCAATTTTTCCCAGCCGCCACAGCAGCTCAGCAGCCAAAGTATTCCAGCAGCCAACTTTTTCCAACAGCCAAAGTATCCCAGCCGCCACAACAGCCCAGCAGCCAACTTTTCCCAGCCGCCACAGCAGCTCAGCAGCCAAAGTATTCCAGCAGCCAACTTTTCCCAGCAGCCAAAGTATCCCAGCCGCCACAGCAGCCCAGCAGCATACTTTTCCCAGCCGCCACAGCAGCTCAGCAGCCAAAGTATTCCAGCTGCCAAATTTTCCCAGCAGCCAAACTATCTCAGCCGCCACAGCAGCCCAGCAGCCAACTTTTCCCAGCCGCCACAGAAGCTCAGCAGCCGAAGTATTCCAGCAGCCAACTTTTCCCAGCAGCCAAAGTATGCCAGCCGCCACAACAGCCCAGCAGCCAACTTTTCCTAGCCGCCACAGCAGCGCAGCAGCCAAAGTATTCCAGCAGCCAACTTTTCCCAGCAGCCAAAGTATCCCAGCCGCCACAGCAGCCCAGCAGCCAACTTTTCCTAGCCGCCACAGCAGCGCAGCAGCCAAAGTATTCCAGCAGCCAACTTTTCCCAGCAGCCAAGTATCCCAGCCGCCACAGCAGCCCAGCAGCCAACTTTTCTCAGCAGCCACAGCAGCTCAGCAGCCAAAAGTATTCCAGCAGCCAACTTTTCCCAGCAGCCAAAGTATCCAAGCCGCCACAGCAGCCCAGCAGCCAACTTTTCCCAGCCGCCAAAGTATCACAGCAGCCAAAGTATCTGCTAGGCTGTTGGGCGGCCAGCTTCACGCTGCCAGGCTGCTAGGCTGCTTGGCGGCCAACTTCACGCTGCCAGACTGCTAGGCTGCTTGGCGGCCAACTTCACGCTGCCAGGCTGCTAGGCTGCTAGGCGGCCAACTTCACGAACATCTAATTCCAAAACGTTTCTGTACATATAGACGACAAATGCTAAATATTTTAGTGAAAATTATTCAGTCTTTTCCCCTTAAATCTGTGGTTAAGTATACCATAGAAATAAGGAATACTCTCTTCCTGTCGTTATAAAACATTTCGTGACATGTTCGCTTCCTATTTCTCCACTAAACATCCTGCCAAAGATAACAAACTAAACTAAATGCCATTGTTTACTATCAAGGTGTTACTCGCAATAAATGTTCTTGGTAAATAAATTACAGATGAAAATCGAAACCTCAACTATAAAAACTTAGAGTATTATTAGCCGCTGCCTAAGCACCAGGAGGTGTTATGTACCGGAAGCCAAAGAGCTTTTTATTGAAATATTCGCTAAGGATTTATAGTTCATCGTAATTCTGAAGCTCCTTTGCCCGTATAAAATGATTTATTGTTTGCATGTCTGTCACCCGTAGATATTGGAATTGGGAGTTAAATTAACCAATTAAAATTTATAAACGAATTGTGACGGACTTCTTAAGGCAGCCATTGTAACTTATGCAATCAACTGTCGATAAAAATATTTTAGCATATTTCAGTTTATCACAAGAATATACTGTTTTTTCTTTTACATTGAAAAAAAAAATCCTGTCTTTCTTTCATATACAAGCTTTTCTCTAAACATAATGTATCTGATATTGTATGCTTATGAACGATTAAAATACTAAATTTGACAAATAATATGTCGGCTGATATTAAAAAAATATACTCAGAGAAAACAGTTTATTCAGTACGTATATTTATTTAAATAGTTTGTTTCAAACAACATTTTAACTATAAAACTTAACTCATTTTTAAGTTGATTAAAATTCTTGATTAACATTCTATCAATTTTGACAACAAAATTGATCAACACATGTGTTCCATCGATATAATTTTAACACGTGAGTCGACACAAGAAAAACACGTATCACTTAATATCTCAGCTAGATAACGCTGTCTCGTCGAATTTATGAGTAGTCTTATAAAGAAAACCGGTGTCTGTGCCCATTTCTCGTGCAATGCACGCTCCAGATCGTAAACGCTGTTCACGTCATTTCTGTCGCGCAATTTATGCCCAAAATTGTCTCACAAGTGCTCTATTTGAGAAAGTTCAGGGAACATCGCAGGTCATTCGATCATGTGCGTTATTCTGTTAAATTAGTTCAGCATTCCCGCTCTGTATGTACGGCACAATTATAAGGATAATGTCGTCACAATAACGGGCAGCATTTAAGCGATCATGCACTGTTATCAGTTCCGTTTTACCGTCAGAAATTCCTTTCCGCTCATTCCGGCACCGCCAAACACGAAAATTTACCCTTCCACTAAAATTCTTTAACGTGAGCTGTATGTTTGAGTGCCACCTGTACTTGGGAGAGCCGATACCAGGGTGTGTTTCTGGCAGTATAAACAGTTTTTTTCCTGCGGCACGTCGGAGTTGTTGAACGAGTTTCGTTGCGGGCATAAAGCGATTACGCCGATGACGTCACAATCTATCAATCTTCGCGTGGCCTTGTTTTAAGATGTCTCTCTGATTGTGGTCTATCTAAGTGTCATTAGTTGTAAAATAGCTTCAAATGTACTTATTTTAAACTTAACATTTATATATAATGTCTCAAGCATTAGATGCTGCTCCTTAGACTTTAGAACTTCAAAAGAAACACATTTTATGGAAGGCAAAAAAGTCTATTATCGCTGTCAAACTAAAAGCTCTTGACTACTAAAACTCAAAGAACCAGAATAATATCCCATTCTGTCAGACATTCTTGAAATCAAATTAACGACAAAGTAAGATCGATGTTTTCTTTAGTATTGACATGTTAATTTTTACTATTTCTTTTGGCTGTGAAGGTAATTTTTTCAGATGCCAAAACTGAGAACTCACCATATGCTATAATATGTAACAATTAACATCTTTCATTTTCATTAGAGAAAAAAGTAATATATGCATATCAAGAATAGCCACACTCAGAAAACACAGCCTCCCACGCAGCGAAAAAAGAAGAGAGGAAGGGAGAGAAAGCATGTTTTTTATAAGTGAGACAATTCGAATAGGACGCCACAAACAATTAACGAAGAAGTGAACCTTTGGGGATACCGCCTTGGAACGGTCAGAAGTGATTAATTTTAAACATAAGATGAAATGTTTGAACGGTCTTTAAATTAAATACAGAATTTCATTGCCAAGATATTTTATGCATTGAACTGCAATGTCTAATGACATTCGTTTAAGCATTTGAATTTCTGCACATTGTTTAATTGAAACATACAAGAACCCATACAGTCATTGTGAACGAAAATGTCCAGCTGTCATAAATCATCTACGTCCGTTTTTATTTACCCTCTTGCAACGAAATCGAGGCATGCTCCTGATGCGAGACGTTGCAATTGTCCATACTGCAAGTCTACAATGGAGTTCTACATTACAATAAAATAATCTGCTTTAGTGGCCATCGATTTCAACCCAACTGAGAATATTTAGAGAAATCTGTGAAAATGACTCTACCAAAACCGACTCCAGACTATATTTTGCAGCTATACAATCGCATTGTAACAGAATGAAATAGAATTCCTCAGAATAACTTTAGAAACTATTTGCATAAAGAAAGCGATTTTAGTTCAACCCTAACCTTTGTAAAATATCATTTCCCTATGATTTCATTCGCAATTAAACAAAAAGATATGAAAATAATTGATCTTACTTGGTTTCAGGGTTGAAGAGTATTCTTTAAACAAAAGTGAAGAATTTAACAAATATATGACCGATTTAGTTAAAACGTTGGTTGCCTAAGTGTATTATCCAGTAAACAAGAGCGACTCAATCAGGTCTTGACAAGTCCATAAAGCATTATTATCACAAGAACCATTTGTTAAATAACTTTATATTCATAACAAGCGATATAAGTTTTTTATTTGCTCTTGCAAACGTTTCCACAAGGTTTATCGATGCCACTGGTGAGCTTGTCTCATACTTATCCATACATTCTTCGTTAAGAACATCGAACACCCATCGCTATTTTACTTGCCTCGCGTCAATGACAAAGACCTTCTGAACCAATATTCTGTCGATTTAATCTGCCGATTTAATTTATATTTTTGTAAAGTTTTAATTATCTGATTTTTTTCAACTTTGCTATCGTTGTGTGTTACAATTTACGCAGACCATGACCATACCGCTTTACATCTTGTGACTTTGTTCTATGCATTTGCACGTAATTTAAATCGAACTGGCGGACAATTGCAAACGCCTATTTTTATGCAGTATCATATTCAGATACGTTGTAAAATACCTAATAAAAATCAAAAGAAACATACAGTAACATTAATAAAGAAGTTAATCTTTGCACCAAGAAAATACTCACAAATCTAAGATGTTAAAACATTACCAGAAAAACATACAAGTATATGCACAGCAGTAAATTTCTTTGATTTTCAAAAGTACGCGTACTTCCCCATTTTAAAATAGTGAATTGAAATTGCGAAAGTAAAATGTCTTTTAAAGCTTCTTAAAAACATCTAAGGATTCTGAATGTCGCACATCTTATGGCAGACTGTACCATAGCATTGGACCGACTGTACAAAAACTTCTGTCACTGGAAGTCTTTCTTTTATTAAACGGAATGTTATATTATGTCCCACAATTTGCAGATTTTAAACCCGGTCTTCCTGAAATATTCTTTGTCAATAGTTCAGTAAGGTAGACAGGTGCATCACCAATGTGACCGTTGAACATGAAACACAATATTTTGAAGTAATAATGCTTTGGTAGGGAGCCTATGTAGGTCATACAGAGCTTGTCATGAAATGAAAAATTTGCTGCGGTTTTGCGCACATGTTTTGAATGCGTTGCGTTATTGTTGCCTTGTTCAGAATCGGCTTTAACATGCAAAATGACGTTACAGTAGTCAAGATGGGAAATTACTAACGATAGAAGACGAATTTTTGTAAAAACTGTTCATTAAATCACAAATATTTAATCCCAACGTTTCAGGGGGATAAACCCCCCTTCTTCAAGGGGCTTTTACATCGAATTTTTGAAGCAGCTTTCGTAAGGAGCTTTCTCACACTCTTAATTCTTAGATAGTTAATTATAGCAGAGCAACATTTCCGTTTGACGTACTCCTGTAAAGTTTCATTAATGAAGGCACCTAAGTAACGTACATGAGGTTCACGTTTGATGATGTCACCAGCTAAGTCAATGGAGGTTGTAGGTCATTAACTTAAGTGAGCCTTACTTCCAAACATAATAAATTCAGCTTGTGATGTGTTTGTTTTGAGTTTGTTTTTATTCATCCAGTCATTAATATGAATTGCACACTGCTTAAGTGAACACTTTCTTTGTTCTTTGATTGCACTTGATGCAATCTCCGGTTATGGTCGGAAACGCTTGTTTGCAATATGGTCATCTGCAAATCCTTACAATGAAATAGTCGGTGGAATGACGTCTAAGAATGTTCCTGCGAGAGCAGGGTAGAGCCAATGGCCTAAACAAGAGCCATTACATTGTGACAATGACGTGTTTACGCTGACTTGACAACTACGTGGTCTCAGGTTCGAGTCAATCCAACCGAGAGCTGAGTCCGCTACACCGCATGGACAATGAAGGACATCTGTTTACATAATTTTCGCTCAGTTCTTCAAAGCTATCAAAACAGTGTACATTTTTCATTTCCGGGGAATTCTAGAGAGGGAAATAAAGAGACATACGGCCGATCCGTAAATACCAATGAAAATCAGCTCAAAATTATCTGATCAAATTGAAAGAAATTTCTTTGAATCATAGTTATAGTGAATCATAAAATTATCTTTTTTCCAGCCTGTAAATACAAAATTCAAGAAAGAATCTAAGTTGACAGGGAAAAAGGAGCCAGAGGTAAGTAAGAATCATATCTTCAGAGTGGTTTAAACATTCTGAGAGTTTATTTATGTTAAGGCGTACACATTCAGCCATTTAATGGGCTTATGAAGAACACAGAAAAATCAGTCGTTGTTAAGTTAAAATACGAAACTGTAAGTTAACAGATGAGTGCACACTGCACACAATTTTCGGGTTCCGGCGTTTCATATGATTTTCCGTTGTTATCTTCGTTATATCGAGATTTTACTGTTTACTAAATGCATTTGGATGCTGTATTTTCCGGGTGTGGCTGTTATGCATCACCTACAACAATTACATAATTATACAAGTCGTGAAACGTCGATACACAGAGAGCAGTCATTTGTTTAAGAGCTTCTTTGTTTGTTTTTTAATTAAATATTAATTTACAGCGACCGGAATCATTTAAATGGAGATAAATTGTTAAATATTTACTTTCGTTTCTTTATGGCGATGTTACTCGATGAGTAAATGCCTGCGTCAAGGCCATTTCAATTTTAGATCTCGTCGAAACATTATAATGCCATTGTTGCTGGTTCTAAATTTCAACTGGTTGAAAACATTTTTTTTTCAGTAAAATTACAGTTTATTCCACAGTCACGCTTCATTTGTCTCTGATCATTGCAGTATTCTTCAAACATTTAACAAATGAAGATAAAATGGCCGACTTTCTACAGAAATGTTTCCAATGCAGAAGAAATTAAATGCAAAATGTATAACAGTATAATTTTACAAAATTGACAAAATCCGTGAGTTGCTATAATCACATGCCTTATAATACAGTAAAGTTGCATAAATTCATAAAACTGACTTTTAATAAAATTTTAATTATGGACTAGGAAGGAAGATCCTCGTCTTATTTCGCATAGCAAACTTAAATGTATACATCTCCTATTATTAAAAGACAGTAACCTAATATTCTTTATTTAGGGACCAAAAAATACTTTTATTGATGCTAACGTCATACTGCTTTAAAATTTTATTTTGAATCGTTGTTTTATTGAGATCATTTTTATCTCGACAGTACGAATCGTTCGTTGATACATCTAGAAAATCTTGTTTTTTGCGTGTGAGGTAAGTGCATCGTAGAACCATGTACTCAGATCGTTTGATTTGGTGTAAAAGTGTAAAATATGCATGAGGAAGGCCACATTCGGAAGGCAGCCTCCTTAGATATCCAACATGAAGAGAGGAAAAAAGATCATGGGTAATAAAAAGATCAATTTCAAAATAGACACAACAAACAAGTATACAGAGAACACGCGGGGATATGCATTTGAACGGTCAGAGGTAAAACAATTTGCGACTTGGGGTTTAAACCAGGTTCTAGGGTGCACTGACCTTACACTTGCCAAATAGATTCACTTATGAACAAACAAGTACAAGTTCTCCTGGTGAAATAACGCCAATCCACCCATCAACTCGACAATGTAAAGTAAAAGGGCGGGTACTCAATGACCTTACCGAGACCACAGCCCCTTGGGTCAAATCAGCAAGAAAACGATGACAGGGAAAAAAGAAACAAATCGAGCTTCTAGATCTCTTTATAAGGTTTATCAAAATTGTACTCATTTGGTGTAAATATTGAATTGCGCTCAACCCGGGGATACGCGGCGTGGACAGTATAATACATTTCCATTACTGTCCATGAAAAGGCTCAATCAAACCGAGCATGCAATAATTTCATATTTGTCGTTTTCGATGGCATTAAACGTTCTCTTTTTATCTATTTATCCATAAACCTTCATAAACTCTTAAACTCCTGCCATCGTCGTGCAAAGCACTTTAGAATATCACGTTGTTAACATTTCGTTTCGAATTTACTGATTGAAGTTTTACGAACAACGTGGACAAATTAGCATTACTTTCTTTTTCTTAAGTTTATTAAATACATTCACCATAAATCTGGCTATGGAATTATAACATACTTTCAATAGTTATTTTAAAGTGAATTTCCACCAATTATGTAAAAATTGTCAACGAAAAATAATCGCCATCCCGCCAGAATAAAAACAAATAAAACGTCAAGAAAAAATTAGCATTACGAAATACCATACCTTTTGACTTCAAACAGATATTCCTCACCTCTTTACGACCTTATCGCTTCGGCATCCGTCATGATGTTTGTTTTTAAAAATAGTCAGGTGACAAACTGAATATTATTTAACGTTTATTCGCTCTGAAATAATGTCGACTCCAATAAATTGACGGTACATTCTAGTAACACCCTATCACTCATTTAATATTTGACGGTGCGAAAGTATTATCTTTCTTTATAAATGAAGAAATTTGACTGTCACTTTAAATTGCTCCTATAAATTTGGGTATCGGCGTTAAACTTGCAAAAGGTTTTCCGTAATTTGTGATACTGATAACCTTGTTTTAAAAGTTTTTCTGCTATGCAAAATTAACGTTCATTGAAACCTTAAACATCATTACAAACTCTAGAAAAAAGAACAAGCTGTGAAATATAACTCAGTAAGATGTTGAACGAAAAACATCGCCGTCTAAAACGGAAAATTTACTATAGTATATTAAAAATAAAATCATTTCTTTTATCATATATTTTAAAAGTGACGTAACCATTTTCAGTGGAAGGATTAAGATCAAGCAATTTTGCTTGCTTTTCTGAAATATTTGCTTTATTAAGATGTAGTTTAATAGGATAAGTAATACCAGTGATGGAAAATGGTTATTATCTATATTCAGCAACTCATCAAGGTATGTCGATGTGTTGTTAAAGGTTGTAATAATGTCAAGCTCAAGGTTCGGTAGAAAGAGAAATTATGAAATGTCTTTCTTATCAGTACAAAACGAGATCAACAACAAGCGGTGCACAATCAGTACCCATGTTTAGTTCTTGTTTGTAAATAAAAGTACAACATCTAACATAAATAAAGAAGGAAAGTAAGCGACTACAATATTAGGTCTTGACAAGCCCATCAAGTATAATGTTCATAAGAATCAGCTGAAAAAAGCTCTATGTTCATTACAAGTGATAAACATTTATTTTTTTCTTGCAAACGTTTTCTAAATAAAGACTGGCAAGTTGTCTCTTTAATTTAAATTATGAGGGAATGAGATGCACTAAGTGAAAAATCATAAAATGACAATCAGAACGCCAGAAAATTATTTGATTTGAGCATCTTTTAAACGTCACCTAAGTTATAAAGAGACGAAAACAGATTTTTGCTAGTGGTTTAAAAACATTTTCACAATTATACCTAATTATATGTTCTTTTATTGGCGGTAAATCGTGCATTATATGTTGTTTTGTGCATTTTCGGCAACATGTGCAAAGTAGGAATTTTAATATCTTGTTTTGGCTCGACACTGAGTTTCTAAGCAGACCATGTTTCCGCATGTTCGTTTTGACGTCTATAATATTATTTACATGAATTAAATTAGTAGTGTTATCTGACGGTCTGAATTCGTTAACAGCACAGTATGAAAAATTTATGGAATTCACTGCGTAATACATTTTTAAACATACTTAGTGTTAGTTAAAATATGTTTTACATGTTTTCTTTGTTTTCAGGATGAAGAAATACCAAACCAGTCGAATAGAAATGACGATAAACATGTTTCGAAAAGTTATATACTGTCGTAGCTGTTTAGAAAATTTGACTTGTAAGCACGTCTGTGATCCAATTATGTATTCAGGATATTTGGGAAAGATATTACTGTATATAGGACCAATTAAAATTCGAGTATCATAGTCAAGATGCCTCGATATTTTAATACCAAATGCTATTTTAAAAATGACATTTTAAGTTCCAATCCATAACAGTTCTTTACTTTACCTTCGTTGAATCTATATTCTTATTTACGTTCATGCCATTTATTTACATTGTTTATATTGTTTTTGACTATCACAGAAACATTAATTGGTTTGCACAATTAATTGTTAGTTCAGAATATTGTACCAGTGAAAACTTTAAAATAAATTAACTTAAATTATAATGTTATTCCTACACCATCCCTTTCAACCTTGAGCCATCAATATTATTATAATAATCACTGGTGTTAGCAACTTTTACCCATCTTTTTTACATGACAGACCAGATCGATAGACGTATCCCTTTGCACAATGACATTATACTTTTTCTACAGTCGGTTAAGGCCCGGTCACACCGGCCGAGCGTTGCTGGAGCGTCCCTGGAGCGGTGAAAAAAATTCATCACCGCTCGTAACCGTTCACCACCGTTAAACAAAAGTTGGCCTCCGTTAAAGCAACGCCGTATACGCTCGGCCACCGCTGATGTCTCTCGAAGGGCCCTCCTACCGCTCCGAAAGTTTTGAGCTGCACAAAATATTGCGAGCGGTGAGAAGGGAAAAATGTTCCGCCCAGGCAAAGTTCTCCACCGCTCCACCAACGCCCAAGCAAAGTTTGGCACCGCTAGACACAAGTTCGTGGACGCTTGGGTACGCTAGGCCAACGCCGAGTTTTTTGAACGCTGCACCACCGCTGCTTCGCCAGCGTTGCCCGGGCGGCGATTAAACGTTGCAAAAACGTTGGTGGAGCGCTTATAAGCGTTTTACGAGCGGACACGGGGTTGTTGGAACGGTGTCGGGCGCATGCGCAGAACGCCGCTGTACCAAACGGTCGCATCACCGCTATACCAACGCTCGCTATCGCTAAACCAACGCTAAAGCAACGCCGGCTTCAGCGGTGCACCGCTAAACCAATGCCCGTGTTTTCGATTTTTTTTCATTTTGTGAGCGGTGACGAGCGTTTGGTCCACCTCCCTACCGTTCAAGGAACGCTCCAGCCACGTTTGGGCGGTGTGACCGGGCCTTTAGACACGAGACTTACTCCTTTATCTCGCCGAACATAGTATTTAACTCCACAAAAGTACTATTTCATTTTTACTTCGAAATGAACCAGAAGATTAAAGTGAGTATCTGCACATCTGTGGTCTTTCTTCAAATTTAATACAGCCTCTGAAATAAAGTTGTTTAAGTAACGTATAAGACTGTAAGTATTGTAGAAAGTTAATTAATAAATTATGCATCTTTAAAACTAAATAAATATTTCATTCGTTTGGGTTATGCGTTCTAAAACTGATATTACTTGAATAATTTACATTGGACGTTTCAAGATGCTTTTACTATAAAACATAACAACAATCTATACATTGTCTCGCCAGAATGTTTCTTCCAATTGACTTGAACGTTAATTCACGATGTTGTGTAAAGAAACATTAACCCTGTTAGTGCTTTGTTCTGAAAAATTAACATCAGTGCTTGGTTCTAAACGTGATTGTTGCATGATTTCTTCAAGACATCTTCACAGCCGTTGAAACCAAGCTGCATGTACACGATTAGGATTAACGCGGAGTGTATGTTAATTGGTCTGAAAAGATATTGTGTATATTTATGCAGAAATTAAAAAAAACAATAAAGTTCGAGCATGGTAACAATTTATGATATAAACCTTTACCTCGATTCAAATTTTATGACAAGCATTTGAGGTAAACTATAGCAAGTGTAAGTAAAGTATCAAAATGCAGTGAAAATTGGGCGCTGTAACATAGGGCTTTGATTGGAACTTGTTTCTTTAATTTTAAAGAAAAACAACTCAAAAATACATACCGTCTCAATGGGCGTCACCATCTTGTAGTGCCTGCTACCAAAACATTGTACCTCTTAATCCCTACCCCGAAGGTTGCATGACCTCATAACCAACGAGATATAAACAAATGTTTATATAAATGCATTCGTGTCAATAATTATGCATTTAACTCATTTCGGCCAATTTCTTTTAGAAATCACACTATTTCGTATAGTGAAATTATTTCTTTGCCCACTCTATGATTTAAACGTGATCAAAGTCAATATAAACGGTATAGCATCATTATTTCGAAGAATAAATAGAGATCGACAATAATTAAATCTAAGTTATATAAATAAATTTAGCAGAGCGGCTCCTTTAAAATACCGCACTTTGTGATAAATGCATGATACTTTGTAATTACATTCAGTCTGGCAAATTTTCAGTTTTTAAATATGTGAAGAAGTATGATTTACATGATTGTATGATTTTAAATAAAGTTTAGTATAGACTTTCATTCTTATATGTATCAATTCCATGTGGCCAGGCATGATATTTTCATTGAGCAATGCCCACTTAATGGGTCAAACGTATTAGAAGATTAATTCAGATTTTAAAAAAAAACTAATATATTGTTCATAGATAAACCGGACTATCGAATAAAGTTTAGAACACAGTATCCATAATAATCCGTAAAAAATACAACGAATTGACACTATGGGCTTGAAAAGAAAATATCACCAATAAAAAAGTTATTTTCAGAAAGAAAACAAATCCTTTCTTAAAAAGCTAGAACAAAGGTATCAAACGCCTACTTTAAATGATCGAAATCAACAGATAAAGATAACAAAAGGGAAAATAATATTGCAGCTCGGCCTATAAAATATGCGGAAATACCAACATCTTGCAACAATGCATTATTATAAGTTGCCATGTCAACGTTTATTCAATTCAACTGCAAATCTAACTTCACCATTATGTATAAATCAACAAATATAAAGTAACAAGAAATGTAAAATGAAATGAATTAAGATGTAAGCGATAAAAATATCTTACAAAGAGACCTTTCTATCAAGTAATTTTCTTCTAAAGACTAAATAAACTTAACTTACTAAATATATTTTAAGGTTTGAAAATTGTATATGTTTTCAATCGTACATGAGAATGTTATTTAAACCTCGTTGTGAGATATGCTGTAAAACAAATTGATACTAAATGCAAGGACGTTTAATACAAATTTATAAAGTAATAACTAGTCTTCATGTTTTAATATGGAGAAAAGTATAATATTCATAATTTACAGCAGATTATATATAACATGGGCATTGTAATTAACGTCGGCGCTTTATCCGTAACCATATCTTTTCTTATTCTCTTTTAACTACCCGCCCTTAACAATGCTGTAAGATTCTTATGTTTTATATGTTTTGGTGCTTTTGCATGTAACATTGTCGATCTGAAGGGGCAAGTGTGAGGTTGGTGCATTCTAGAACCTGGTTTAAACCCCGAGTGGCAAATTGTTTTACCACTTATCAATCAAAGGCGGTATTCCCTCGGGTTCTCACTTTCGTTAAATGTTCTGGCGTATATTTATCCCCCGCCGCATAGCGGCTGGGGGATATAGGAATGATCTTCGTCCGTCTGTCCGTCCGTCCTTCGATGCGCGCACATTTCTTGTTCGGTCCATATCTTTTCAACCCCTAGAAAAAATTTCATGAACCTTTAGTCAAATGTTCTCCCCATCAAGACGACGTGCAGAACCCATGTTCCAACCTGGCCGGCTCAAGGTCAAGGTCACCAGTGGTGTTTGAAGGTTTTTACCATGTATTTCGTGTCCGGTTCATATGTTCTGAACCCCTAGGAGGAATTTCATAAACCTTAGTCAAATGCTCAGTCTATGAAGACAATGTTCAGAATCCACGTTAAAATATGGCCGGCTTAAGGTCAAGGTCACAAGTGGTGTTTGAAGATTTGAACCATGTACTTCATGTCCGTTCATATGTTCTGAACCCCCAGAAGGAATTTCATGAAACTTTAGTCGAAGCCCAGCCCATGAAGACGATGTGCAGAATCCATATTCCCAGCTGGCCAGCTCAAGGTTAAGGTCAACGGTGATGTTTGAAGATTTGAACTATGTATTTTGTGTCTGGTTCATATCTTTTGAAACCCCCTGTAATGAATATCATGAAACTGTTATCAAATGTTCAGCCCATCAAGATGATGTGCAGAACCCATGTTCAAACCCTTGCAATGAATTTTTATCAAATATTAGTCAAATGTTCATTCCACCAAGATGATGTGCAAAACCAATGTACCAACCTGGCCGGTTGAAGGTCAAGGTCACTAGTTGTCTTTGAAGGTTCATATTTAACCATGTATTTCATATTTGCTCCATAACTTCCAAACTGCTGAATATATATTTGTTTAATTGCAATTAAGCATCAATAACCTATCCAACATTCCTGCATGAGGCGGGGAATATTATTGTCGTTCCGACTGCCTTGTTTGAAACTGATCATGGCAAAACCGTGTCCTCTTCTCTTCTACATTTTGGCTGATGGGACGTCTGAGTCTGCTGGATGTTGCCATGGGGTTAAATTTCCTCGCGTCTCAGTTATCACTACATGTACACCCTGATCGGCAATATCTACATACACCGTGATTAAATTCAAATAACTGCCTTACATATAAACTTCATAAAATTATACTTTTACATAACGAAATCAATTCGTATGTTATCTATTACCATGAGTTTTATATTTGATGTGTTAATATTCTTTTTTATGAATAAATAAAATATAACATAGAAAGATGGTAGTTTTAATAACGAATTAATAAAGGGGGTCGGCCGACGGCCTCGGGCAACAGTTCAAAACACTATCCCCTCCACCTCGGGCCAACATTTTGACTGTTCCCAAATCACATATGAAATAACTGTATACTGTTTCCCCCAATGGATGTGATATTTATTTTATTACACCTAACATTTATTTATTTTATTACACCGAACATTAAATTTTGTTTTTTTAGAGATCTTGACTATGACCAAATTAATTGCTTAACATTACATTTGTTATCGGATTTCCAAGATATTTATTTTTAGTTCCACGCGATGTTGACATGATGCTGTCGCAAATGTGACAGTAGCGATTATCTCCCTGTGACCGCACATTACGCTATATAGTAAACTAATCACGTGAGGTGTAATAATAAATGTTATTATGTTATCAAAAAGCACAAACAATATGCATGAATTTAGCAATTGGTGCTTTAAGGCTTCGAGCTTGAGCCTTTTCAGCTACTCCAAAATTAAATACCCATTTTATAAATAACAACTAAATCTATAAATCCTAATGCCTCTCAGTACAAATGTTACATAGTGATTTTTTACACTAAAACTTGGTAAATCTGTAAGCTAATGCTCACTAATTATATCCTCGCTTTGAGAAATCTGAAAATGTAATTTGGATATTTCATATGTATAAAGGGTGTCCACTTTGTCTGTGTAATTACCTAAATATAAATATATAAAATATCAGCCTGCTGCATGTTATAGTTGCTGAGAAAACTGCGACGGAAATTTTGTTACGGACGGAAGAGCGGACGGACGGACATGGATTAAATAGTATCCCCTCTCTTCTTTGAAGCGGGAGTATAATGATGAATTAATACAAATGTTCCTACAAAGCTAAAAGCTTGTTTGGTTTTTATCAGTGCCCAATATCTCAAAATAAGAAAGAGACCGGTCTCAATTATCAAAATTCTAACTGGTTAAATCTAAGACTAGTGCCTAAATATACCAATCAAATCAAGTAACGAGACCTATAATATCTTGCCTTTATATTTTAATAAACAGTTTAACTCTAACATTTCTCTGTAGTAATATAGATATTCTGATGGTGATATTTTGACATATATATTGTAACGGCCATACCATCTTCATTCCTCTTTGGGACCCGTACGAAATATTCGGATATGTCTATCCGAATTACCCGACCATTTCGGATACTCGTTTTCTACATTAAACTGTCAGTTTATTAAGATTTGCCTCGCTAGATCGTTAGTTCAACCTATGCCAAGTTTCTCTGCATCGTTATTTCATGAGATAATCATATTTTGTTCATTTAAATCACTATAGAATTTGCCAATTATCAGACCGGAAACATGCCTGCAAAATACAAGATTTTAGCATAGCCCGGTACATGCCGTACGGCTTTGGCAGACACTGTGCGCGAGACGTCCGGCTTAAAGCAATGACGTCACTAGACTGGCAATCGCCTTGCGCGTGATGTCCGGCTTTGGCAATGACGTCATTTAGCTATTGCCTAAGCGCGGGGTGTATAAACTCGGCGAAATTTTGCCAGGTCGTCACTTTCTGGCTATACTGCAAGCCATTCACTACAAAACAGCATTAGCCATTTCTTGGCATATTAATGATTATAAGCCATTCTCTGGCTGGATTTCCTTATATCATATGATGTTGGCACTCTCGCCTGAATCAAGAAAGGTATAGTGTCTCAGATTTTGATTATTAAAACCTATAACTGTTGTTTAATTATATGACAGTTTGGCAGTTTTGTCCAAGTATACCCTTGTTCTTATAAGCCATTTCTTGGCTAAAAACCGCAGTACCCATTGATAATTTTTATTTGTTAATACAAATAATTTAATTCCCCACAACACCATCAATTTGGAATAATACCATTAAATTTCACAATAAATCAGTAACAACATAAAATATTGTTTCAAGTTCCAAAACTTATCCAGTGTCCCATTAATTACATCTTGGTTCCAGTTTAAATTTCATAACCGATTGCCAGTACAGTATTGATGCCATATTTCGGTACCAGTATGAATTCCATTATCAATATGAGTTACCAGTATTTCCAGTACCTATAATTAATTATCAGTACCAGACACCAGTAATTCCAGTTCCAGTTGCCATACCAGTTTTCCATCACCAGTACCTACTTCTATATATATATTTGTACCACAGAGGAATCGGTGATAAATTATCAGAGTAAATCACCGCATTTAACGTCTCAATACACTTATCTCTGGGGTGACTTCAATCAATGACGAGGTTCTATCGCAGACGAGGTTCTAAGATGAGGCACAGACGAAGTTCTTAGACGAGGCTCAATCTCTGACGAGGCTTACCAGAAAAAACTTACTAACTTGAATTTTGTTGTATATATTTTAATTGAATAAATTATTGTTGTATTTTATTTCAGCATTAGTCGAGTATCTTCCATTTATTAAACTATTTTGTGTCTACGTGTGTTCGAACAGAACCCACGTTAAAATATTGAGGCGTGTACGGGATTGCAGACCCCGCCTGCGTTTCAACTGGTGTCAGAAGTGGGATTGACACAAAATAAGGAGACCTTTCCAGTCTGCATTCCATTGGAAGAAACCAGAACTTCAGTTACGCTTTATTGAAATATAATTCAACAGAGACCGACCATTTGACCACGATAACTACATTCTTGGTTGAATTATTGAAGGTTCCAAGGCCTTTAATGCCTGCTCCGGGATTGGCCAGCCTGAAAGCGGATAAGAAAGGAATTGGCACACTTTAACATAAAAATTCCAGACTTTATTTTTGCTTCATAATTAGTATTTCAAATATAAATTATGGCAGAAAGCCAATTACATGTAGATGGAATTATACACCAGAATCAGGATGATTCAAATTATGATTCCAGTAATTCAAGACCAAACAGTCCTGTTCCTGATGACCTTGTAGACCAGACCAAGTTAATTGACATAATGACAGAAATGAAAGATGCAATTTTGCATGTCACAGATGCAGTAGACCAGAGGCTTAGGAAGCTTGAAACCAACCTAAGTGGTTCCCAAAATAAAAACACAAATTCTGTTGAGGACCAGGATATTGACTGCTATAGTAGAAATATTCTAACTCCAACAAATCCCAAAAGTACACGCACCCCTGTCCAAACCAAATTGCCAAATTTTGATGGCAAAGATGACTTTAATAACTTTCTGGTTTCATTTCAAATTTGTAGTGAACTCCATAACTGGAACAAAAAGACAAAAGGGCTATGCTTAGCCAGCTGTCTACAAGGCGATGCAGTATCAATGTTGACCGAAATCGAACCAAAAGATCGCAGTAACTATGACTTGATTGTTAAGCTTTTATCCTCACGATACGGTCCTACAAATAGAACTGACCTGTATAGAGCTAAACTTAAAACTAGAGTTAGAGCAAAAGGAGAGACTCTTTCAGAACTTTCCCAGGACATTAGGCGCCTTACCAAAAACACTTATGTCAATGCCAGCAAGGAAGTTGTGGAAGCTATAGCACTTGACCATTTTATAGAAGCCATAACCGACTCTGATTTTAGACTCAGGTTAAAAGAAATTACACCGAAAACTCTGCTTGAAGCAGAACAGGCAGCAATACGGCTTGAAGCTTTCCGTACTGCCGACCGCCAGAGACATAAATTGGTTGCATCAGTGACTGACAACCCTCTTGACAGTGAGAAATCTGATTCAAGGCTTGATAACATTTGCAAGACCCTTGAAACATTGACCAAAGACATAGCCTATTTAAAGAAAAAGAACAGTGAACAAAAGAAAAAGTTCAATAAGAGTAATAACCAAGGGAGACAATCACAACAAAACAATGACACTAGGGGAATTACCTCCCCTTCCAATAATGATTACCAGAAACAATCGGGAAACGAGAGCAAGTCGTCTTCGAGGCCCACAACCCGACAGTAAAATTAGGGCCACCACAATCCTCTGTATCTCTTGAAGATATTTATCATGGTTGTTTTATAAGCACAAGAATTCATGGACAAAAACTTACCACTTTACTTGACTCAGGATCAAACGTCAGTATTTTAAGCAAGAAAATCTTTGATCATTGTCTGCCAGATCCAAAACCAGAGCTCAAACCTGTAAATATATACATGGTTACAGCTACAGGGGAAACTTCTCCTTTCTATGGAAAAGCAGAAATCAAAATTGACATAGGGGGATTTGAGTTTATACAAGAAATTTTAGTTGCAGATATAAAAAATAATGTCATATTAGGGAAAGATTTCCTTGTTTAAAACAAATGTGACATATTGTTTAGCCAGTAAAAATTTGTAATTAATGGACAAAAATTTGACTGTTTCTTGCATGAGGATAGTGTAAAGCCATTGTGTGCCCGAATAGCTGTGACTGAGTATGTGGAAATTCCACCACAAACAGAAATTATTGTAAATGCAAAACCATTGGGACCATTTGACCGTTATCAAACCTCTGTGGTAGAGGGAGATAAGGGATTCATAGATCGCAGTGGAATACTTGTTGGTAGAGTGTTGGTAGACCTTAGTGAGGGATTGATTCCACTAAGGTTAGCCAATATTTTTGATGAAAAATTTATTATAAACAAAAATACCGTAGTAGGAAACATGACTCCGGTAGAGGAGATAGCCCTAGATGCGTGCCAATCAGTAAGCTCCGTTTCTGATCAACCAATCTGTGATGACCAAATACCCGCACATCTTTCTGATGTTTTTGAGCAGTGTTCTATCGAAATGACCCTGGAACAAAAAGAAAAATTTAAATCATTACTGATTAAAAATCAGGATATTTTCTCAAAAACTTCCACTGACATAGGGTTTACTAAGTTGGTCGAGTACAAAATTGATACTGGGGACAGTCCACCAGTTCGTACCCCTCCATATTGCATGCCGATTGAAAAACGTAAACTAGCGGAACAAGAAATCGAGAAATTGTTAGAACAGGGTATTATTGAACCTTGCAGTAGTCCATGGTTATCTCCCCTGATTTTAGTACCAAAACCAGATGGCAGCACTCGTGTTGTAGTAGACTATAGAAAAATTAATACTAATATCAAAAACGACAGTCATCCCATACCCAGAATAGACACTTGTCTAGAATCTCTAGCTAACAACAAGTATTTCAGCTCCCTAGATATGAAACAGGCATTTCACCAGATAGGTATAACAGACAGTGATAAACCCAAAACAGCATTTTCTTTTGGAGGCCATACATACATGTATACCCGTATGCCTTTTGGTTTGGCGACATGTCCTGCAGTGTTTGAACGCCTAATAGAACAAGTCATGGCTGGCCTAGCATATAACATATGCCTGATTTACTTGGATGATTAACTATGTTATAGTAAAAGCTTTGAAGAACATTTAGAACATCTTGACCTCATGTTCCAAAGAATCAGAGCTGCAAATCTCAAACTTAGTCCTAAGAAATGCCGGTTTTTCCAAAAGACAATATCAGTTTTAGGTCATAAGTTAACACATGAAGGCATTGAACCATGTCCTGATAAGGTGAAAGCTGTACGAGAATGGCCAACACCCAAAAATGTTAAAGACGTACGTTCTATTGTAGGCCTGGCCTCCTTCTACAGGAAAATGATTCCAAATTTTGCTAAAATAGCCAAACCGCTTCATAAACTTACAGAAAAGAACAGCAAATTTCACTGGAATGATGAATGTGATGTTGCTTTCAATAAACTAAAGGAGCTGTTAACAACCGCACCAGTTTTAGCCTATCCTATACAAGAACAGCCATATATCTTAGAGTGTGATGCAAGTTATTTTGCAATCGGTGCTGTGCTTAACCAAGTACAAGATGGTGTACAGAAGGTTATAGCCTATCATTCAAGATGTCTAACAAAAACTGAAAGGAATTATTGTGTTACCAGAAAAGAACTGCTTAGTGTAGTTTGCTCTATCAAACATTTTCACCATTATTTATATGGTTCTCATTTCAATGTAATAAGTGACCATGGAAGTCTCAGGTGGCTGATGAATTTCAATAAACACTGTGAAGTTCAGTTAGCAAGGTGGCTAGAAATACTTAGCCAATATGATTTCATAATACAATACCGCCCCGGAAAAGTGTCCTTAAATAGTGATGCACTGAGTCGTAGACCATGCAAATCTGAAGGTTGCGAACACTGTAATAAATTTGAAGAGGTCTACTTAGAAAGTTGGGAATGTATAACAAGCACCCAATGTGACACCCTGAATCAAGTCACAGTAACAACTGACCAAGAGACCAAATTACAGACTGTATGTACAACGCAACAAGGCTGTTTTTCGGACATTGAACAGTCAGCTGGTGTAGATTTGTCTAATCTCCCAGAGGCCCAGATACAAGACCAAACACTGTCTATGATAAGAGAATGGGTAGTAGAGAATAAGAAGCCAATATGGCAAGAAGTGTCAGGCTGTGATGAGGAAATAAAATATTACTGGCAAAATCTTGAAAAACTCAAGGTGGTTGAAGATGTGTTGTGTATAACCACTGATAGCAGTGTGCTGAAACCAACAACGTTTCTGAAGATCATTCCTGAGAGTCTAAAAAGACTTGTTTTTGAATTCCTTCACTGCAATATAACTGCAGGACACATAGGAATCAAAAAGACAACAAACAAAATCCTAATGAGATTTTTCTGGTTCAAATTACGCCAAGACATTGAATATTGGTGTAAAACCTGCAATATATGTGCCATGAGGAAACCTCCACCAAGAAAAGCTAAAGCCCCTATGAGACAGTACAATGTTGGACTGCCATTAGAGAGAATAGCAATTGACATACAGGGACCTTATCCAAAGTCTTGGAAAGCCAAAGTCTTGGAAAGGAAACAAATACATTTTGGTGATAGGAGACTATTTCACAAAATGGACAGATGCCATACCTCTCAAAAATATACAGGCTTCATATATAGTAGAAAAAACTAGTGAAAAGGTTCATTTCCATATTTGGTGTTCCTATGGAACTCCATAGTGATCAAGGGACAAGTTTCGAGTCCAAAATATTTCAAGATATGTGTACATTGTTAGGAATACACAAAACCAGAACAACAGCGGCAAGACCCATCTCAGATGGAATGGTTGAGCGTGCCAATCGAACAATAGAAAGTATGCTATCAGCTTTTGTTGCTGATAATCAACTTGACTGGTGTTCACGTTTACCTTTATTGATGTTGGCATACAGATCTAGTGTCTATGAAACAACGGGTGTTACACCTTGTGCTATGATGTTTGGTCGTCAAGTTAATCTTCCAATAGATCTTGTGATATGCAAACCTGTAGAAGATAAGAAAGAAGACAGTGTAGATTACTCATATGAACTCAGCAAGAAATTTTCTGAAATACATGATTTTGCAAGGCAAATATTGGATATCTCAAGCTTTCAGATGAAAAGACTCTATGACAGAGTTACTTACTATCATCCCTATGAAGAAGGAGATGTAGTTTGGTACCATGACCCTAAACGTGTAAAAGGGAAGAGCCCAAAGTTACAAAAGCCATGGGTGGGACCTATGGTTATAGTCAAAAAGATCAATGATTGTCTCTTCAAGATAAAGAAGAATCCCTCATCTTCAGAGAAAGTAGTTCACCATGATAGACTCAAGCCATATGAAGGATGTGACAGACCTACTTGGTTCAAAACAAACTAAATATGTCAAGCATATTTTGTACTGTTGTAATTACTGTACAATTTAGCTGTATAAGCAAATAAACAGAATAATATACCGTGTTTTGTTTCACTGCAATACTGCATTCCAACCCTGGTTTCCCAGCCCTGTAAAAGAACAATTTTATGCCAATGTTATAAAACCGCCAGACTGTCAAATTTACATTATAAATGTTAAACGCTTTCTGTAATTATACTGAAGATGCATTACATGAAATTCTGTTGTTTGAATTTCTTTGCATAATTACAGATATTTTGTACTAATTGTGCTTATTTGTACCATTACAGATGTTTGGCAAGTACACCTGCCGCAAATGCAAAGATCCGCCGAAGCGCTTTAATTTCAAGGGAGACTGTAGGAGACACATCATTTCGTATCAGTACGGTTTCCAATACAAGTGCACTGGCTGCGGTGTTATGAATTCCAAGAAGCCAGAAGGGACTAAACACAAATGTGTAAAGCCTGGAGGTGAACACATATTATATCACCGTGAGACCGGCTCCTTGGGCCCTGAAGCCAGAAAACTTCTAAATCAAATGAATGACAAAGTAGACATTGATATGGAGGAGACCATCCCTTTTAGTCAGCGCCCGATATCTCCAATCAGAGACCCAGTACTTCTTGGTTCTCATCCATACCTGCCAAGACCCCCTGTTTTCGAAAGATATAAAGTACACAAAGTAGTCAAGGACACCCCAAAGCAAAAAAGTACCTTGGCCAGCATGCCATCTCTGGAAGATTTCACAATACCAGAAAATGTAGACTTCCTGGCTGAGAAGACAGCAAGCGAGTCAGTCGTGTTACCCGAAGTTGAAATAACTGAGGAGGATATGGTCGCGGTCATCTCCAGTCCAGCCAGAAAGGTAGTAGTACATCAAAATTCATCTGAAATCACCAAGGAACAGACGGTGCCTGTGGATGTTATGCCAACCAGTGAAGCCCCAGATTATACAGATCACTTCAAAAAGGTACTCCCTCAAATTAGTGAATTAAAGGAGTGGAACACTTATGAAAATCGAGTGACCCTGTGCATCGGAGGGAAGTGTTTCGACACCACTTCATGTACCCTCATGAAAGAACCGACCTCAGTTCTAGCACTTATTTCCGGTTTGGCTGCCATAAAATCTGACAATAAGATTTTCATAGACAGAGATCCATCTCACTTCAAGTTCATCTTGAACTACCTAAGATATAACCTACGGATGCCTGCTGGTTGTCTCCCTGCTGATCCTCAAGTTCTCCATGAATTACGACAGGAGGCTGAGTACTATCTGCTTCCAAAAGCTTGTGGAAACCATTGACTGGAAAATAAAGAGTCTACGCTGCACACCAGCAAAACAGTAGAACATTTCAGTCATGCACTACACATGTAATTGTGCTTACTTTAGCAAACAAGTCATGCTAATTGTTATTATATCAGTTCAGAAAATATTGATGAAATACATAGTTTACAGATTATGATGTAAATTAAAATGGTTGAAACAGTTAATTATATGTCTGGAATGGTTATGTTGTCTATTTCATCTTAAATATTTGACACCCTAAGTTAGATATTTTCGAAACAGATTACCGCATTTACCCTGGGCTGTAAATATCCAAGAATTGATTGATCGACAATCCAAACCAAGTGATGCCCTTGATTAATGCATCCTGAAAAGGAAAGATAAATAACTTGAATCTTTTTCCTCAAATGACAAAGGAGGAGGATTCTAGTTATTATTTGACAATTTTAGTTGAATTGTTTTAAACCGGTTCATATACATACAAAACATACATACTGAATGTATAACAAACAAATCCATGGATCCATCCTTGTGATGACTGACGTCTTACACAACAACATTTATGTTGTTGTTTTAACAACCTTTGTGTTGTTTATTGCGCATACTTCATGTCACTTTAGTGATATGGCTTATTGGTACCAATTTTATCCACTCGTTAGAGGGATTTTATAGCTTTGGCTATATTATTATGAACATTCCACGTTCCTATCCATTCTTATGGGGGGATTAGTGATGATACCATATCAATTACATCTTGGATATGAGGAAAGGTGTACTCGTACGAGGGACCTTTGTCCTGAGGAACAAGAAATAATTCCACGTTCCTATCCATTTTTATGGGGGGATTAGTGATGATTCTATATCGACCACATTCTGGATGTGAAGAAGAGTGTACTCGTATGAGGGACTCTTATAATACTCAAAAAGAAATAGGAAATTCGTAACACAGTTACCTTCCTTAATATAATTCCCATACTTGGCTACTTGAGCGAATGATGGTTGAGTTTCCGTAATGATCCTGTATCATTTACGTCTAGAACTGGAATATACCTAGTCAAGTTAAAACAACACGACCTAGACGTTGGACCTGTAAATAAATGTGCAAATTAAGTATAGATGTGGAGCGTAAATGATTATTACAAATTATTTTATTTTACATCCATGATTGCCTGCATGTCTGAATATCTGAACTTTTCAATTTAAAGATTTTCTTTTTAATTAATAATATTTCAATTAAACTTGAGATATGTAACAAGTCTGATATGAAGACACTGATTAGTAAATATATGGCATTGTTGAACCGCGTATTTAATCAGATAAATACAAGATGGAAAGGAAAGTGCACTTACTACTTCTTGATGCGAATCTGTCCCAAGGATGTCCAACGATAAAGTAATCTAGTCTAGGTGAACCGTTTTCTACGAGCGCTGGATGTACACTACGTCCCCGGATGATACTAACTCCGCTATCTCCCGGTACCGCCCGTACCGGACCGGACTGTGCTGTATAACAGTCAAGCGTCACCACACTCCTCCCCGTTTTATTTTGAAGGACGGACTCCTGCGTGACGTCTCCACGGCGACAGGATCACGGATGGTATACCATTCGGTTCTGAGTTGTGCAGCAGCTCCCCACAGTCAACAGGGTTGAAAGTGGGCTTCCTGGGTGAATGACCAGTACTAGTACTCGGCAACAGAACAGTTAGGTAACTGATCTGAAACCTAACCTTACCACGGGTCGCACCAAACCACCCCGTGGGATGCTGATATATCCTCTGATTGGCATCATCGCAAGACTGGGTTGAGACCCTGTAGAGCCCTGACCGGACGGCGCAGGACTTGTTCACCTATTCAAACCGGACGGCATAGGAATAGGTGATCCAACCCCAGGATGATCTTACTTGCTTCCGCTTGCAAGACTAGACTGCATTTGGTAATGCAATCTGCTTGCATCCAGACTTCTGGACTCTGACATCTCCGTTATCAGGTCAAGGTTAACCTGATTAACCACCTTGTTGTAAACTTCCGCCTGACTGATTTTGACTTCATCACGCTTCCCGTAGACAGTCGTACCCATGCCTTGTGGTTCCCCAAAGCACACCTTGGTCAATCCTGGAGTGGCCAACAACAGGGTACGAAGGTGAACAGCCTTGGTCACCAACGGCACTGCGTCGTCTACAGCCTCGTAAAAGGATCCCCAATTTTCATGGGCTTTAGCATAGTTTTACAATCTCCACATGGTAAGTCCTCCAGTCGCACTCCGGCAGCAAATGCCATGCACTGACCTTCAGGTGCCGGCGGTCGGGACAGTGCATCAGCATTTCCATGCTCACGACCCGCACGATGTTTCAACACCATGTTAAACCGAGATAGATCCTCCGACCATCTCACCAACTGACCCTGAGGTTCAGGAAATCTCATCAGCCATCTTAGACTCACGTGGTCTATCCCTACAACAAACTTACTAATGGTTTGGCACATGTAGGTACAGGTGCCGTCAAACCAAACTTCATCCGTACATGCTCAAAGAGACGCTACTTGGTGATGAAAGCAGTCTTTTTGCAATCTTCCTCCCTGATCCGCATCTGTCAATATACCGAGTTGGCATCCAAACACTGCCAACCAGGGTGTTGAGGCAAACATCAACCAGCGATAATGGAAATACATCCTTGATTGTAACCTCATTCAACGCTCTGTAGTCGACACACCACCTCACCCACAGATGCCTAGTCTGAGGCAGACTCTTACATTACACCTGCTTTCAGCATTTCTGCAAATGAGCCTCTTGTTCACCAGCAAAGCATAAAAAAATGTCAAACCCAAGTTATGTTTCTTGTTATATGGGAGCTACATAGACATTTTTCTCGTACCACTTATCCCTAATTTTTTTCATTGGCACTTCAACAAATCCCGTCATAACCATCTCCCTCCCTGCAGAAAAACAACTAAACATCCCTTAATTTAATCGTTTTATTTATTAAGAAAGTTATAGTCCCTACCAGAAATGATGGGCACCGGAGCATTCGTTTAACAATAGTTTTTACACATTGGTTTTTCTATACGGACCTCCACAGTAAATTAAGAACCTGACCGTATTTGACAAACAACTTTCTCTTTTGTTTGATCCGGAAGAGAGCGTCCCCCCTCCCTGGACTACCCTGGGTCAGTTTTACTCCTTGGATTTCCGCATATTAAATCAGGTGTGTCTAAAGTATACAGTAGTGCTGTAACTGATTTACTGGTCGGTACTTATTGATATGACGTCATACTACCGGACGGCTGATGAACGTCATTACCTAGTTAGAGGCTTGTTGATATGACGTCATACTACCAGACGGCTGATGAACGTCATTACCTGATCTAGGTGCTTGTTGATATGACATCATACTACCGGACGGCTGATGAATGTCATTACCTGGTTCAGTAAAAGTTACATCTGAGATACAGAGTTCCGTCGCATTGTTAACACCGGTACTGCATTTTAACGATTGCTCTGTGTTGCTTCAGCTAGCCAGTCGGCTTGTGAAGCGTAGTTCTGGATCAGGATCCCATCATGATTTTGCTTAAAGCCAGACGGCTAATGTTGATTATTCTCTAGCCAGACGGCTGAATCACCTTCGGCATATCCTGCAGGCTTAATGAATTGAAAAAGCAAGTCTGCTATTTCAATCCATGTCATTGAGTGGCCTAATCGTCATTGTCCTCTTTGAGTTTAGGACAATCTTTCCTAAAGTGCCCCTCCACACCGCAGTTATAACAAGCTGTCGACCGACGTCCACGGCGCCCACTGTTCATACACTCCAAAAGAGATTTTTGAAGCCTTTGCTCCAACTCTGCAAGTGCCTTCATAAATGGATGCACCTCAGACGGTGCACTGGCTACCGCATAGACAGGTGCAGATTCATCGGAGTTGTCACGCCTTTTCTGCTTCTGCTTACCAAACATAGCAGTATGCACCTGTTGGTACCTTCGTACCATCTGCACAGCTATCTGTATGGATCTCGGCTCCTTCAGAAAAACGTGTTTTCCTGCATCCTTGTCTATCATGCCCTGGCAAAACCGACTCACGGATTGCTCTGTAGCAAATTCTACCGGAACAGTTTGAAAGGCACGTGTAGCTAATGTTAGCACACGATCTGCCCACTCTTCTAGAGATTCATCAGAGTTCTGGGTAGCTTGTTGAAATCGTACTTGTTCACCGAAACGCTCTTCCAGTTTGCATAATAAGCTACGGTAAGAAAAGGTTTCATTACGACAGCTTATCACAGTGTAATAGTCTAACGCTTTGTCTGTTAGACACCATACTAGGCCATTCAGGCACTCTTCATCTGTCCACTCACAAACTCGAGCATACTGAGTGAATTTCAGCTGAAAGGCACTCCAGTTGCCCTTGCCATTGAAAGTTAGATGTTTCGGTAATGACGCAACAATTTCGCGTACACGGGACGACCTTCTGGAGGGCAGCTGATAATGAGAGGTCTCATCATCACTGTCATAACTGGGAATTGGTGTTGGAACTGGCATTTTTGTCCTGGGGATTGCGCCCATATCTGGCCAACATGCTGGTGTTGACGCGGCTGCTGGGGCATGTCTTACCGGACGGCTAGACATGTAATCTGGTGCCATGTTTGGCACATATGGCGTCGTCACACGGCTTGCTGGTATTTGTGGCTCAATACTTACAGGAGCCTGTTGGGCCTGTCGCACCACATCTTTAACAGCTTGCGAGGGCTGCTCATCCTCGTCTTCGTGGTCCTCATCTTCACTGGACGAGGCGGAGAGAGCTGGATTTGTTTTAAAATCAAGCATCTCCACGACCTGTGCAGTGAATTTTCGACGACATATTGTCTCAAGGACGTCCAATGTCAAATTACCGCTATTTTCGCGAACAGTAATAAGCGCCTTTGCTAACCTTGACTTTATACCTGGAATGGTTTCCAAATCTGCAGCTGGTACATAGTTGACGGCAATCTTAGGTAAGACTGCAGCCATCTCCTGCTCTTCTGCTGGTGCAGCACCTTTCAGCCGGTCGGCTACTGACAACCTAGACATAGACCCCTTTACCGATGGAGGTGATCCTTTTGCTGACATCGCAAAAATAGAGGTCTATTTTTGCCCGAAAGGGACAATAATCAAATTACAGAAAAATTATTTCAATAAACCACAACACTCCTCCCAATTCTAAGTGGCAACAACTAATTGAATGGAATGATGTATAAGCTTACCGGACGGCCTCACTTATACAAAAACTGCTTATTTTTCTGTACTTTGAAATTCGCACTGCCGGAAATACCAGTGTTTCCGTTAGAACATGCGCAGATGGAAAATCAAAACAAATGCAGAAAATAACACAATTCACGGCCAAATTTATCGAAATAAGAATTTGGCTGTGATATTTAACTGCAAATACACTGATCCCAACCAACTAATCCTTTCCCTCTTCGGTTCAAAAGGTTTGGGTCGTACCGGACGGCTGACCCAAGTTGGTTCAGGTGGCGATTTTGGCAGAGCGATGGTTCGTTTTATGAACGCTGCCACCAATGTTGAACCGCGTATTTAATCAGATAAATACAAGATGGAAAGGAAAGTGCACTTACTACTTCTTGATGCGAATCTGTCCCAAGGATGTCCAACGATAAAGTAATCTAGTCTAGGTGAACCGTTTTCTACGAGCGCTGGATGTACACTACGTCCCCGGATGATACTAACTCCGCTATCTCCCGGTACCGCCCGTACCGGACCGGACTGTGCTGTATAACAGTCAAGCGTCACCACAGCATGTTGGGTGTAAAACACAAACTGAAGCCATAAATATGAATATTTATTGTTCTTAATTGGTTCAATTACTGAACCAAAATCATTTTATTATGGCGAGAAATGAAGCCTTATCTGGTAATTAAACTTACCTACGCTCGTTCAGGGACTAAATCCATCTAAGAAGGGGGCAATGTAACGGCCATACCATCTTCATTCCTCTTTGGGACCCGTACGAAATATTCGGATATGTCTATCCGAATTACCCGACCATTTCGGATACTCGTTTTCTACATTAAACTGTCAGTTTATTAAGATTTGCCTCGATAGATCGTTAGTTCAACCTATGCCAAGTTTCTCTGCATCGTTATTCCATGAGATAATCATATTTTGTTCATTTAAATCACTATAGTCTAGAATTTGCCAATTACCAGACCGGAAACATGCCTGCAAAATACAAGATTTTAGCGTAGCCCGGTACATGCCGTACGGCTTTGGCAGACACTGTGCGCGAGACGTCCGGCTTAAGGCAATGACGTCACTAGACTTTGGCAATCGCCTTGCGCGTGATGTCCGGCTTTGGCAATGACGTCATTTAGCCATTGCCTAAGCGCGGGGTATATAAACTCGGCGAAATTTTGCCAGGTCGTCACTTTCTGGCTATACTGCAAGCCATTCACTACAAAACAGCATAAGCCATTTCTTGGCATATTAATGATTATAAGCCATTCTCTGGCTGGATTTCCTTGTATCATATGATGTTGGCACTCTCGCCTGAATCAAGAAAGGTATAGTGTCTCATATTTTGATTATTAAAACCTATAACTGTTGTTTAATTATATGACAGTTTGGCAGTTTTGTCCAAGTATACCCTTGTTCTTATAAGCCATTTCTTGGCTAAAACCCGCAGTACCCATTGATAATTTTTATTTGTTAATACAAATAATTTAATTCCCCACAACACCATCAATTTGGAATAATACCATTTAATTTCACAATAAATCAGTAACAATATAAAATTTTGTTTCAAGTTCCAAAACTTATCCAGTGTCCCATTAATTACATCTTGGTTGCAGTTTAAATTTCATAACCGATTGCCAGTACAGTATTGATGCCATATTTCGGTACCAGTATGAATTCCATTACCAATATGAGTTACCGGTATTTCCAGTACCTATAATTAAATTATCAGTACCAGACACCAGTAATTCCAGTTCCAGTTGCCATACCAGTTTTCCATCACCAGTACCTACTTTTATATATATATTTGTACCACAGAGGAATCGGTGATAAATTATCAGAGTAAATCACCGCATTTAACGTCTCAATACACTTATCTCTGGGGTGACTTCAATCAATGACGAGGTTCTATCGCAGACGAGGTTCTAAGATGAGGCACAGACGAAGTTCTTAGACGAGGCTCAATCTCTGACGAGGCTTACCAGAAAAACTTACTTACTTGAATTGTGTTGTATATATTTTAATTGAATAAATTATTGTTGTATTTTATTTCAGCATTTGTCGAGTATCTTCCATTTATCAAACTATTTTGTGTCTACGTGTGTTCGAACAGAACCCACGTTAAAATATTGAGGCGTGTACGGGATTGCAGACCCCGACTGCGTTTCAATATTGTGTTAGGTATCAATATATAAATGAAAAATCGGAAAAGCTGCTGGTTTAATTCTGTCTCTATTTGATAAATAACTGCAGAAATGAAATGAAAAACAGATTAACCCCACCTCACCCCCAGAGTAATGTTCTTAGTCTACATGATATTTAGAAAAACACATACCCAAATATTGCCTCATACACCCAAAGGGTATCAAACTTTCTATGTAGGTCTCTAAACATAGAATATATTCGTAATTATTACTTATACATTTGTGTAAATATTAAGTAGCGCACAATCCGAGGCTAGGCGGCGTGGCCAGAAATATGCCTTTCCTTTTCTGCCCATGAACAGGCTATATTGAGCCGAGCCTGTAATATTTTGGTAGTTTTCGAATACAGTAGCTTTGATGTTTCTTTTTCATTTATTTAGGTAACACTAGCATTGTTTGTATCGTTTGGCGACTGTAAAATGTCTCCCCGTACATTCATAGTTGATATCAATTACCTCTTTGAAAAAGATACTGAATGCGATCAAAATGTTAAAGTGACTAAAGTTTTTGGCAATTACGTCATTATTTATTCTGTCTTTCAATGGTCTATTAGGTTTGAGTTGAATGAATATTCTTCTGGTATTTATTAAACTTATATGTGAAATAAACTTTTTAAACAGTAAATGACAACCTAGACAAGAGTAATGTCTGTAACTCCGAATACTATTGTGGTTACTGCGCAGCCACAGACATTTCATGGACAACAGTTGATTCTTGGGCCTGTCCAAGGTCACCGAGACTGGTCGTCGGGTCTGTTTTCCTGCTTCGATGATATGTCATCGTGTAAGTAACGAATGCTTTTATACAAAGACAAATTTTAACACACATATTAATTTTTCAAGTGCCAAAAATAAAAAAGTTTTCTTCCTGAATTGTTTGGTTTCATAATTATTCTATAATGAATTGCGCTTAAATTTTTATTTGTGAACATATTAAGGCACTGGGGTCAAAATTCCTTTAATTGCTGTTAACAGTACTGACTTTTGTCTTCTATGAATCTAAGATGCTTATCATATATATTTCCTTTTAAGTTCTCTGTTCAACCAAAGCTGATTGCCATCGCTTGACAAACAAGTGTGCCAATCATGGAATGGTTCCCCATTGCCACTTGAGCACATGCAATAGCATTGTAAGTATAGAACAATGTCTACGCTCAGCACAATTCTTGTAAAAACAATCGTTATGTACAGATACTCCGTCCGTCAATGTTTATTGAAACTTTTGGGTAATAAACCAACGAACGTGCGAAATAAAGTGCAGTATTCTTTCTATATATACATTGTAATTACTACCAATAGATGAAAAGATACTTAGGTTTAATTTTATAGCAATTTTAAATAATAAGTAAAATTTATAAAACTTTAAAATGATAAAAAAACATTGTATGAAAGCTATAAAAGATAAATGGTGAGAATAATCACTTTATTTAATAAATACAGTGTAAATAAATCATTCATGTAATTGAAATTTGTATTTTTCAGCATGGCTAAGCAGTTGCACTAAATGTTGGTGTATTCCATGTTCAATAAAATGGTAATATGCCATTCTACTAAACCTGTGCTGATTTTGTCGGGAAAAATTTGTTTAATTTTCTTATATTAAGAATATATTTATTATATATTTACACAAATTTATTATATCGCACCTAGGGCTACCAGTGCATGTGTTCACTTGGGTTTCGTCATAAACTCTATTCAAAAAGAAAAAGGTGAAATATGCATATCAGGAATCGCCACATTCAGAAAAAAACAGCCTCGCCACACAGTCAAGAAGAGGAGAGAGGGAGAGAGCATGGTTAATAAAATTATCAGTTTCAAAAAAGACACCACTAACAATAAAAAATGAGAACCCGAACGCTTTCGGCACCTTTTCATTAACTGCTTTTCTTAATGCTTAAATATTTGGTATCGAACTTGAGATTAGATCACATATAGTTTTATTTTATATGATCTTGCAGTTAATGAAAATTCGCCGAAAACAAAGTGCGCACTTTCTTTTGGAATAGAGTATATTGTGGATATAGTTTCTAACACATGGACTGTTTTTTTAATGTTTAAAACGGTTTATCCTCAACTGCTTGATCATAAACAATTTTCATAATGACATTGTGTCTGCATTACATGCAAATGGTTATAATATTCACCAGCAATAGAAACACAAATTGCTTCTGTTTATCTAACGATAATGCTTTTTGTACTAATGTTTGTACTAATTGTAACTTCCGTAAAGAATTTCCATACCATGACCTTTGAAATTTGAATCCATGATATGCTATATTTTGACGTAAATAAGAAAACAAGTATGAAACTAAACATAATATAATAAAATTTTGACAGAAGAACTGAAATCACTAAGCGTATTACAGAAAACGCCAAATTGCAAAATTTATAAAGAACGGGTTTCACAGATTGATTGAAAAATACCAATAAACGTTTTTTTTTTCAATCTGGTAAAGTGAAACCATCATTGCATTGTAACGTTTAAACAAAGCATTAGGTTTAATACAATCAACTACAAACATATGTATAGATGAAAAGGGAACTTTGAAAGCCATCAAACACGAGAACTATGGAAAATATGGCAGGCACTGTTTGATATAGCCTGTTCATGGGAAGTTAAAGAAATACAGTACTGCCAATGCCGCCTTGACCCGGGTTGAGCGCAACTTAATATTTACACCAATTAACTGTACAATTTTTATCCATCCCAAACGATGGTGTGCATATGGCGGCGGACATTGAACCTTCAATGCGGCATTTTCAGATTAATACCATTCGATGTTCTGTGGCGTATGGTCCGCTTATAAAAAATGGATTTGCCCTAAACGAAAAGAAAAAATAACAATTGGCTTAACAAACCGGAATATAATTTTGACAGGTAATCTCAGAATATAAATCCTCCATATCACGTTCAACGCCTAAGGCAACATTTAAAAAGCAGAGGAAGTATATTCTTGATGGCGATTGAACAATATCCAAATCTATATTAGCTGGGAAATTGAAACCAACCATCTCAAAACTGGTCGAAACCTTAAACAAAAGTAATTTTAGAGGTACTATTATAATTCTACAAAGTATCGTACTTAACGACCCTTAAAGAACGTAACTGATCACAGCACTGATTGAATGTACGTGGAGACTTTTTACAGAAACACATTACAAACAATGCTACTGTGCCATTTGAAAAAGGAAGTTTATAAGCCATCGAATACGACAAATATGATAAAATTGCAGGACAGAACATAACAGAACAGTTGTTTTATTTATAGATCTACAAAGTACATCATCATCATATAAGAAATAAACAAACACATGATGAAACACAGATACTACAAAACAAAGAATACAAAATACGAACATAAAAACACAAGATGAAGATGAACAACGACATTATAAATCATCCAAGAAAACACAACAAGCGACAACCATTATGAAGATTGAAGTAAAACCTAAAAAAACATCAGTAAATTACGGACTTTACGAAAAATACCACTATTTCACGACCACCAGGCAGAAACGTCCGTCATGGTAAAAACGACGTCATCGCAATAAATGACGTCAAAGTAAACAGACTAAAAAGTGTGGCGTCGTACAGTTACACGAATCTCAAATACACGGAGATTCCATGAAATTAATAAAAATAAAATAAAATAAATGAATTCACTTACCAATATAACAATTAATTAACCACACAATATATTCCATAAAAAAGTGACTGAGCAATCAAGAAAAAGACAATATATAATTATATAGAGAGAAAAATATACTTCTGAAAAAAAAATGCAAATGTCATGTTTGATTTATCTTGATTTATCAAAAGAAGTTTAAAAAATAAGAAATCGGGTATTTGCAAAATATGTTTTACAAAGGTGTTACCCGGTTATGTGAACGATTAACAAGAGTGCCAGACTGACACAAAATACGCCCTTCAAAATGCTGATCATCGAATTTGCGTAACGATCCGATGAAAATTATCCGACTTGGAGAGCAGATACCGCTAATTCAGTTTTTGGACAATTCAAGGGCCATAATTTAGGAGTGCCTGGGGGGATTTGGCTGGTTATAGAACTTGGTCGAGATATTATGCCCACCAACATATTCACCAAGTTTGATAAAGATCGGATGAAAACTCTTTGACTTAGAGAACTTAAACCCTTATTTTGGAAAATTCAATGGCCATAATTCAAGAGTGCCTGGGGGGATTTGGCTGGTTATAGAACTTGGTCGAGATATTATGCCCACCAACATATTCACCAAGTTTGATAAAGACCGGATGAAAACTCTTTGACTAAGAGAGCGGAAACAGTAATTTTGGACAATTCAAGGGCCATAATTCAGGAGTGCCTGGGGGGATTTGGCAGGTTATAGAACTTGATCAAGATATTATGCCTACCAACATATTCACCAAGTTTGATAAAGATCGGATGAAAACTCTTTGTCTTAGAGAGCGGAAACAGTAATTTTGGACAATTCAAGGGCCACAATTCAGGAGTGCCTGGGGGGATTTGGCTGGTTATAGAACTTGGTCGAGATATTATGCCCACCAACATATTCACCAAGTTTGATAAATACTGGATGACAACTCTTTGACTTAGAGAGCGGAAACCCAAATTTTGGACAATTCAAGGGCCATAACTCAGGAGTGTCTGGGGGGATTTGGCTGGTTATCGAACTTGGTCGAGATATTTTGCCCACCAACATATTCACCAAGTTTGATAAAGATCGGATGAAAACTCTTTGACTTAGAGAGCGGAAACCCAAATTTTGGACAATTAAAGGGCCATAATTCAGGAGTGCCTGGGGGGATTTAGCTGGTTATCGAACTTGGCCGAGATATTTTGCCAACCAACATATTTACCAAGTTTGATAAAGATCGGATGAAAACTCTTTGACTTAGAGAGCGGAAACGCTGTGGACGCCGCCCGCCCGCCCGCCCGCCGCAGGTGTTCCCATAATACGTCCCTTTTTTCAAAAGGGCGTATAAAAATGTTTAATTTTTAATTGTTTAATATTTTTTTTAATTTTTAGGCTAGCGGAATTGACATTCTGATTGTTTATACGAATGTGACAATGACTGCAATGAAATTAAACCGATAGCAACAATATTCTTACAGAAGCGATCTATTTTGAACCTTTAAGTTAAAAGTAATTTTAAAGTATGGAACTAATATTTAAACAAATTAATATTCCAAAAAAACGAATACCGACGATTCGTACTTTCAAATTATCGCTGTTGCAATTTATGTAAGCCCAAGGGATAGCAAACTACTTAACGATAAGCAATTAAACGTTATATTGTTAATATATGTCTTATGGTACAGGTAAATACATTCTACATTCTTCGGTTAATAAAACATCATCGTCTCTTAATTAAATTTTCCGAAAAAAAACACAACATAAACTCGCTCAGAGTCTGTCAGCTTCATTTCGTTTACGGTTATTTCTTTGAAGCTGAAATTTGAAAATAGCAGTGCATTAAATTATCGAATATCGCTGGAATTTAGGGAAAGCATTATGTTAGTGTATGGTATTGTTGTGTGTTTGTTTTTGTTAAAGAATGTGTGTCTGATAAAGAAAAGGAACCAAGGTGTTTGACAACTGACCGCAATTTATAGTTCTCTATAAAAACCACAGTTCTAGCGCGAGAACCATATATCTCTGCAGAAACTGTCAGTTTTGTTTAAAATTGAAATCTAAAATTACAACTTAACCGAGCTCGCAACAAACTGACTGAAAACTCATAATTCTCGCAATCTTCTCGAAGAATTTAATATATATTCTTGAAATAAAGCGTTTTTATCCAATTCCATGTGGGTATTTTTTTACAAGTTTGTTTTATTATTTTTATAAAATTTATGTACGGACAAAACTAAATAAGACAGAAGGTTTAATCTTCCTGTTTGTAAAACAGATATATTTTCCTATTTATTAAAGTTAAGTATACATTAATTCTGTTTCAAACTTGCATATATCACAAAACATATTCGTTTGGTCTCTTTCATCTAAACTAGTTTGGATTTACTTTTGTTCTTTAAACAAGTGTATCAACTTTGTTTACTAAACGTCATTGTTTATACTCACACCACTGTTATTCTTTACTGATGCAAATCAGTCATGGGGCTGAAGTTTGAAAGCATCATTTTTACAATTAAGACGTCCCTTTCATTACTTGGCCACTTTAAAATTTCTAAGTTTATCAAAGATTAAATCTCTACCTCATCATACTAACATCATACTAACATAACATATTTATTTGAACCGACAATAAGACTAAGATTTATTACCCAAAATTTGATGATAATCGAAGTTTCAATACATTTAACTAGTAGAAAATGCCTATAAAATTCCTTTCATCTTAGTTTGTTCAATGGAAAATCAACATGTGAATTTAATCATATACATCACTCAGCAAATCAGACTCAGACACGACACAATCGACTAAGGCTGTAACACGTTTATGAACACAGCGATTATAAACTCATATTACATCATGATCATGCTTGTCCTGATTTCAAAACAAGTATGCCCTCAAAACAAGTGTAACCTGCACAATTTTATTAACAAATTTGACTTTGATTTTCGGCTTTGCATTGGCTTCCACTTACATGAGACCTGGCATGCTTCTCTCGGGAATATTATAAATAAATGTATTGCTGATAACGTAAATGATGCAAAAAGAATTCCATAATTAACTTGATGTTTATTTTGAAATAGTTCACTTTGTTAATTTAGACAAAACTCAAAAACGATAACTGTTTTCAGCAGATTATGTGTAGTTCTCGAACTTACCTTTACAGTATTGAAGAGAATAGCTCAAATAATGATGACGTTGTCAACGCACGACCTTTATCTTGCCGTTGTCGTTTCATGACGTTCGATGATAGTGGTGTTATAATAAGGAAATAGGTCAGCATTTTATTCCTTTACATAATATGTTGATTTAACCATTTATAAGATGAGAAATTGAATTGAATTTTTCACAAGACTGTCTTTTTTGTGAAATAATTACCATAACGGACGTTTCTGCCTGGCGCTTCTCAATTGTAGAAGAAAAAAGGAACATCTTAATCGTATAACAATACGGCTTTTGTCAAAGCTGGGAACGAGGCTTATATATATGTAGTTAGTCTATTTTTAATTCTAAAACGAATATTAATACAATAACGCTGTTCACTTTCGCTTAAACACAACGTTCAAGACATTAATGATGTCAACAAGATAATGTCTTGCTAGGAACACGGAGGCATGCGGTAATAAATCGAGTATTTTAACCGTTTTATTCAATATTGCCTAAAACGCACAAAAATATTTGTCAAGATAAATGTATTCAACGTATGAGAGAATACAATGAACTGTTTTATCAAGTTAGCTTTTTAAGTGGGTCGGCACCATCAACAGTTCCTGTAATTCCATCTTGGACCAATTACTTTGTAGCTATAAACATCTTTGAGCGGATGTTATTTGTCAAATTCTATACTTATCTTTTTAAGTACCATTCCAGTTAAGAATCAGGCAGATCATGTACAAATGGTGGCACACTGATTTTCTAATTTTTAATGTTACTCTGTCTAAAAGTTCTTCATTCCCATCAATTATAACAAAAAAAACATCTAAAAACTTTTGAAGTTTAGTTTTTGGTTAATTATGCATATTTCACTTTTACTATATAAGGTATAGAGAATTTCTGTTATTTCCTCCATTTTCTCTACAAATAATATTGAAAAGGCAAGAAAACATGCATGGTAAAAATAAATGAATTGAAAGAACAAAGTTATAACTACCAAAAATAACTGTCAAATACTTGTGTTTTTCAATTTAAACAGAGTTACTGCTGGTAAAATATTGCAAATTTGGGTAATTCATTTTAGTTTGAGTTATTCCCCTTTGCAAAAATTACCCAGCATTCAATGCACCAATCCAAGATGTCAGCGTCCTTGAAGAAATAATTACAACATGCACATTTGTTCTATTGGACAATTTTCCCATTTACCATGTGGAGAATCTTCGATTAAATCTACAAATCCATCAAATGTATTAATAGCACAATGTAAAAAACCAGTTGAATCATATTTACGAAGAATAGGAGTGAAATTACCAGATAATGAAGAGTTCTCTGAAGGATGTCTGATACTCTCACGAGTTGGAATTTTTGAAGGCCATCAAGATTTTACTGTGTGTCCATACCACAGGGACAATTTAGGGATATATTGGCGCCCCAAGACGTCATGCCAATTTCCATCTCATGAAGGAAAAGCCAAACCATATCGAAATGTCAACAGAGATAATAGCAGGCAAATCCTTGCATTGAAAGGAGTTTTCCTACCTCTTGGTTCTGGTAAGATGATTAAATTGAGGAATATTTATATGATTAAGAGGACAACCATATGGGGTTATTTCAAGAATTTATAAAAACTATATTTACATTTATTGACCATTTTTAAAATTTTCAATATTCATATTGGACAGGGCTGTCAACCTTCCTGTTAAGAGGAATCATGCAACCCAAAAATATTTCAATTATATTTATAAAAAAGAAGCACGGGCATTTGTTTACTATAAAAACCCTTTTTTAAATTTAACACTGCAACAAACTGAGATCAATCATCAGATTTTTTAATTAAATATGTTCATTTATCGGGCATTCTGTCTCCTGTTGCTTTGTGCCAAATGCGCAAAAAGTGCAAAAACCAATTTTCAATTTTGGTGCATCCTTACAATTTTTTTCGGCATTGTTTATTGTGAATTACTCATGAAATAAAAAAGTGGCTCATATAATTTTCAAATTTGGCTCATTGGTTGGCTTGGACCAAAAAAAACGTTGGCTATAACTGCCATTTCTTAATATTTCTTTATCAAACTTTCAAATTATATTGCTTATGACAACACGCTAGAGATGATGCCAAATTCTCAAGGTCACATTTGATGGAGTTATGCCCCCTTTTTGTACTTGGATTTTTAAACGAAAACTTAACATTGGCTATAATTTTGTCATTTCTTAATATTTTTACATCAAATTTTATTGCTTATGACAACACGCTCATTATGATGCCAAATTCTTTGATGGAGTTATGCCCCTTTAACGCTTTGTAGAATAATGAAACATCGGAACTTATAAGAATATTTCCGAACTTAAAAAAAAACCGCATTAGTTAGTGATTTCTGTCTTTCGATTAAAGAGCCTTTTCCGTCATTTATTGCTAGCATTACAAAGCAAAAATTCATTGATGAATTAACATTTAACCTGTCAGTTGTCAGGTAAGAGAACCGGTTGAACATGATTAATCTTAAAGTACTTTTATATAAGACCAGTAGCCGGCTGTCAGCGAATACAGCTAATCAAGGATGGGGTGTGTTTGACTTTGGCTAAAAGGTTAATTAAGTATCTAAGTAAGATTCAGACTCTGCAAAAAGAGCTGGAGTGCATTAGACTTGGTAAGTGACGTCAGTTTAGTTGTTCCTAATAAACATTCCCAAATGCGGCAACCTCACACTTGCCCCAACAGGTTCTCATATCAACACACAAGTAACACACAAGTAATAGTTGTCTTGGTGAAATAACTCAACTCTGATATTGTGGTACAACCAAAGAGGTAAGCATAATGATCAACTGTAGATTGGTTAATCACCAGGCCTGCAGAGCGCTGCAAAATATCATGTTGTTAGCCTTTCTTTTTAAATTTACAGATGTATTTACGAAAAACCGGGAGATTAACATTTGCATTTTATCTTCTTAAGTTTATTAATTAAATCCCCATTTGTTTCGCCACTGACTGTTCGCCACTGACTGATAAAACAGTTCAATCGGCTATTCCTATTTATTTTAAGAATACTGAATCGTCTATGGTTTGTTATAAATACAACAAACCAACTAGAAATACAATTTTTAATTACAATAAAATTACATCGGATTTACAGATCATTGAAAATACACCAAAATCTTGAGAGTGTTTAACTTCTAAATATTGCTATAAGCCTGCCGGTCATGTTGTTACCGGTGATCTTAATTTAATCAAAGACTCTAGAACTAGTAATTTAATTTCTAAAGGTCCCAAGTATAGAATATCATCCAAAATTGATTTTAATGCATGCCGTGCAGAAATTGCTGAGTCTTTGAACTTATTTTGCAATAAATGGTGCAAAAGAGAACATGCCGAGCCTAATACACTTTCTAACTGGAAAAAGCACATATTCAAAATAACTGACACTCGTATATCATTTTATGAAAGAAACATTGCTTTATTACCACCTCGACCTCGTTTTAACTTGCGTCATTTGAAAAAAGGAATTCAAGACTTTCATAACAGATTTGTTTTGACACCTGCTGATAAGGCTTCCAATAATGTAATTATAGTGTGACGAATACACTATATTAATATTCAAACTGAAGAACTGAACAGCACTAATGCTTATGTACTGACTTCTTCATCTGAGAGTGATATTGTTTCTGCACACAATCTACAAATTACAACATTTAGAATCAGTATTGAGCCGAAACAAGACAAAGTACCTACTATGTATTGGTTGCCTAAAATGCATAAAACACCGTACAAAGCAAGATTTATCGCTAACTCTAGTTCTTGCACTACTACTAAATTATCCGTGCTCTTAACATCTTGTCTTACAGCTATAAAAGAACATGTAATTAGGTATTGTGATAAGGTTTTTGAAACTTCTGGCAAAAATTTATTTTGGTCTATAAAAAATTCAAATGACGTTTTGAAAAAGCTTAAATCAAATAATTTCCGGGCGTTCTGTTTGTCTACTTATGATTTCTCAACATTATACACTTCGCTCCCTCATAATTTAATAAGAGACAAACTAACCAGTCTCAATGAAAAAACGTTTGCTAGAGAAAATAAAACCTTCATCGCTTGTAATGAACATAGGGCATTTTTTTACAGATGGTTCTTATGATAATTATACCTTATGGACTTGTCAAGACCTAATAGAGTCGCTAACTTTCTTACTAGATAATATTTATGTTATATTTGGTACCTCTATTTATAAACAAGTAATAGGCATCCCAATGGGTACTAATTGTGCACCCCTTGTTGCTGACCTGTTTTTATACTGTTATGAAAGAGACTTTATGTTATCTCTTTCTACTGAACATCAAGATGATATAATTACAGCTTTTAACAACACCTCGAGGTACCTTGATGATTTATTAAATATAGACAATAACCATTTTCCATTACTGGTTAATAAGATTTATCCTAAAGAACTACAACTTAATAAAGCGAACACTTCAGAAAAGCAAGCAAACTTTCTCGATCTAAATCTGTCCATTAAAAATCGTTATGTCACTACTAACATTTATGATAAAAGAGATGATTTTAATTTTAATATAGTAAATTTCCGTTTTTAGACGGCGATGTTCCCCGTGCAACATCTTATGAGGTTTATATCTCACAGCTTGTTCGCTTTTCAAGAGCTTGCAACAATGTTAATGATTTCAATGAACGTAATCTTTGCATTACAGAAAAACTTTTAAAACAAGGTTATCGTATCACAAATTAAGGAAAACATTTTGCAAGTTTTATCGCCGATACCCAGATTTAATTCATAAATATAAATGCAGTTTAAAATCACTTTTGCAACAAGGTATTTCACAGCCAGTTTTTTATGGAGATTTAATTTATAAACTTAAAAAGATAAAAAGCAGTGTTAATTTCTCCCGGTTATTCGTAAAAACCATCTGTAAATTTAAAAAGAAAGGTTACCAACATGATATTTTACAGCGTTTTGCAGGCCTGGTGATTAACCCTTCTACAGTTGATCATTATGCTTACCTCTTTGGTTGCACGACGGTGGCAGGGGTTTAAGCGTTTATGAAGGTTAATGGGGAAATCTTTTCTTAAAAGAACCTAGAAGCTCGATTTGTTTCTTTTTTCCCTGTCATCGTGTTCTTGCTGATTTTACTCCAGGAGCTCTGGTCTCGGTAAGATCATTGAGTACCCGCCCCATTCGGCTTTGCAATGGTCTTAGCTTCTTATGTTTTATATGTTTGTGTGCTTTTGCATGCAACATTGTTGAGCCGATAAGTGGGTTGGAGTCTTTTCACCAAGACAACTTGTACTTGTTTTGTGATGTGAGAACCTGTTGGGGCAAGTGTGAGGTTGGTGCACCCTAGAACCTGGTTTAAACCCCCAGTGGAAATTTGATTTGCCACTGACCGTTCCAAGGCGGTAACCCCTCGGGTTCTCATTTTTGTTGATTGTTAGTGGTGTCTTTTTTGAAACTGATCATTTTATTAAACATGCTCTCTCCCCCTCTCTTCTTCTTGACTGTGTGGGGAGGCTGTTTTTTCTGAATGTGGCGATTCCCGATATGCATATTTCACCTGTTTTTAAACTGAATTTATAGCTCAATATCTGCTATTTTTGTTTGTAGAATAAAACCAGGAAGGAGGTACAGAGGTTCAAGAGCTTTTCAAGTGTTCATGCTTACTATTTACTAGTGTAAGCCTTACACAAGTACACTAGAAACAAGAGGGCCATGATGGCCCTATATCGCTCACCTGAGTAGAAAAGTACTCTCAGCTTGTGGTTTCAGACAAGAAGATTTTTAAAGTTTTGCCTATTCAAGTCTATGTAAAATGAAGTGACCCCTGGGGCGGGGCCAATTTTGACCCCAGGAAAATAATTTGAACAATCTTTGTAAAGTTCCAATAGAGGATGATAAATGCCAAATATCTAAGCCGTAGGCCTTGTGGTTTTAGACAAGAAGATTTTTTAAGTTTTCCCTATACAAGTCTTTATAAAATGAAGTGACCCCTGGGGCGGGGCCAATTTTGACCCCAGGGAAATCATTTGAACAATCTTTGTAGAGTTCCACTAGAGAGTGCTAAATGCCAAATATCTAAGCTCTAGGCCGTGGTTTCAGACAAAACGATTTTTAAAGTTTTCCTATATAAGTCTATGCAAAATGAAGTGACCCCTGGGGTTGGGCCAATTTTGACCCCAGGGAAATAATTTGAACAATCTTTGTAGAGTTCTACTAGAGGATGCTAAATGCCAAATATCTAAGCCGTAGGCCTTGTGGTTTCAGACAAGAAGATTTATAAAGTTTTTCCTTTACAAGTCTTTATAAAGTGAAGTGACCCCTGGGGCGGGGCCAATTTAGACCCCTGGGAAATAATTTGAACAATTTTTGTAGAGTTCCACTAGAGGATGCTAAATGCAAAATATCTAAGCTCTAGGGCTTGTGGTTTCAGACAAGAATATTTTTAAAGTTTTTCCTATATAAGTCTATGTAAAATGAAGTGACCCCTGGGGCGGGACCAATTTTGACCCCAGGGAAATAATTTGAACAATCTTTGTAGAGTTCAACTAGAGGATGCTAAATGCCAAATATCTAAGCTCTAGGCCTTGTGGTTTCAGACAAGAAGATTTATAAAGTTTTTCCTACATAAGTCTATGCAAAATGAAGTGACCTCTGGGGCGGGGCCAATTTTGACCACAGGGGAATAATTTGAACAATCTTTGTAGAGTTCCACTAGAGGATGCTAAATGCCAAATATCTAAGCTCTAGGCCTTGTGGTTTCAGACAAGAAGATTTTTAAAGATTTTCCTATATAAGTCTATGTAAAATGAAGTGACCCATGGGGCGGAGCCAATTTCGACCCCAGGGAAATAATTTGAACAATCTTTGTAGAGTTCCACTAGAGGGTGCAAAATTCCAAATATCTAAGCTCTAGGACTTGTGGTTTCAGACAAGAAGATTTTTAATTTGTTTCCTTTCGGTTGCCATGGCAACCAGAGTTCTGCATGGAATTGATTTCTTTGAACAATTTTGGAAGAGCTTCATACAAGGAACATCCATGGCAAGTTTCGTCAAAATTGGCCAAGCCGTTTCAGAGAAGAAGTCGTTTGAAGAAAAAGTTGACGACGGACGGACGACGGACGACGGACATCAGGCGATCACAAAAGCTCACCATGAGCACTTCGTGCTCAGGTGAGCTAAAAACAGCAAAAAGACTATCTATAGAAAGAGACAGTATATTATATTTTTAAAAAAAAAACTTATATCATCCAATCTTTGTACAATTATTACTTTTGCATATGAACAATTATGTATTATTGAAAGAATAGAGGTCTAATTTACGAATCTTGATCTTATTGTTGATTGCATGATGATTTAAACGTTTTATATACTAAATAAAATTGTCTTATAAAAATAGTAAACTTTTTTTATATATATACATATCAATGATAATATTATGCAGTCAAAATCATCTTTTCCGCGGCCCCAATGTTCAAATCGTTCCTACGCGCCTGTGTTGTTGTGTTTTTCATCGCAAACAAAATTATTTATAGGCAGCGGTAGTTCAGTGGTATTGTGCTCGCTTCGGGATCAAGAGGTGCCGGGTTCAACCCCCAATCCGGCCGCCAGTTTCCTTAAGCAAGAAAATAAGCCTTCATTTCTTCTCTTGACACAGTGTTAAATGGGTCCTTGTGAGGAATATAAGCCAATAGTTCGTGGCTTCTTTCGGCGGCGACTGTTAACTTACGATTTTTATTCAGTGATCAGAGGGTAAATGTGAAAATCATGTGAATATGTTCCGCAAGATAACAGATTATAGCCCCTACACCTTTACACCTTCACCTTTATAGTTAATGTGTAATGTCAATATTTTTCTAATAAAAAAATACATACAAAAAGTGACAAATGAGCTTTGGGTGTGTGTACACTACCTGTGTAATTGAGACAAACACAGATGCCTGATTAATATTTTCTTCAATTTTACAAACATAATCGCTGGTGATAAATTCTCCGTTGTTAAACGAACAGAAAAAGATTAAAGCAGACACAGAATGCCATTCCTTTTTAAATAACTCACATGTTGCTGTTTGAAAAATAAAAATTGGTTACGGATAATTTAAATTTATTGCGATCAAAAAATAATCTCCATTTTAATACCAAGTGTTTAACATCAGTAGAATACCTTGACGGTATGCAATATCATTGATAATCTCGAATTGCTGATAATACTTTTTAAAAAGCTTCAAATAATGATAATGTATCAGTATATGTTAAAAAAGCGTCAGTTGTTCAACTCACATAACAACAAACAGAGGTATTGTAAAGAGAATTAAAATAAAATAAAAATAATAAAATAGGAGAACAGGTAAAAATTTTTTTAGTAGATAACTTTGACTTATTCTTTCGACAAATGAAAATGTTTCCAACTTCTTTAATGCAGATATTGTTTTTATTGTCCGAATTTATTTTGTATATCGTTTTTTATCATTTTGTAAAGTTTGTGTTATACATGTACAATGACGTTGGATGATTGTAGAATCACTGTTGTTTTATATCGTAAAAAAACGTAGATACATGAAATGTAAGGTTGAAAAAAAAATCCGAAAAAAATGACAAGTGGGCTGGTGACTATTTCAAAATTATATAACTGGCATCCATAGCATAACATTAAGACAGCTTCAACTGATAAAAAGCCGTCAACTTTAGTTTTCAGTTAGTATTTCAGTAGTTCAATAGAGGCCACTTATTATTACTATTGAGTAGCGCTCCACCCGAGGCTAGGCGGCTTGGACAGAAATATACATTTCTTTTACTTCCCATGAACAGGCCAAATTAAGCCGAGCCTGCAATATTTTGGTAGTTTTTGAATACAGTGGTTTTGAAGTTCCTTTTTCATTTATTTAGATAACACTAGTGTTGGTTGTGTCGTGTGACAACTGTAAAATGTCTCTTCGTTCATTCAGTGTTCTTATTAATTACCTCTAAAAAGATCCTGAATGTGATCAAATTGGTAAAGTGATTGGAGTTTTGGCAATTATGTCTTTATTTAATTCCGTCCTTTAATCGATCTCTTCGGTCTGATTTGTAAAAATGTTACCTAGTATTTATTAAGTGATATGCAGATTTATATTCTCAGATCCCCTGTCAAAATTCTATTTTTTTAAGTTCCACACATTGTTTTCTCGTTAAGGGCAAACCCATTATTTTATGTGGGACTATACGCCGCTGAACATGTAATGGTTTTAATCTGAAAATTTCACATTGAAGGTTCCATGTTCACCGCCTTATGCATACCATCATTTGGGATGGATCAAAATTGTACTGTTTATTGGTGAAAATATTAAGTTGCGCTCAACCCGGGGCTATGCGGCGTGGGCAGTAATATGCATTTCCATCACTGCCCATGAACAGACTTAATCAAACCGAGCCTGTAATATTTTCATATTTGTCGTGTTCGGTGGCTTTCATAGTTCACTTTACATCTATTTTAAACTTATGTGTGAAATTAACTATTTTAAACAGTTAAGGAAGGACAACCTAGACAAGAGTAATGTCTGTAACTCCGAATACTATTGTGGTTACTGCGCAGCCACAGATATCACCTGGACAACATTTGATTCTTGGGCCTATCCAAGGTCACAGAGACTGGTCGTCGGGTCTGTTTTCCTGCTTCGATGATATGTCATCGTGTAAGTAACGAATGCTTTTATATTA